>PVJN01006658.1:0-74311 GCA_004026805.1 Lasiurus borealis | reverse complement strand
GAGTTAACCCTTGAACAACATTGGTTCAAACTGTGCTGGTCTACTCTTTGCAGATCTTTTTCTCCCCCCAGTAAATACACAGTCGGTCCTCTACACCCCCAGCTTTCACATCCGAGGGTTCAAGCAACCTTGGATGGAAAACATTGTTAGGAATTCTCGGATGCAGAGGTTCCGGCTTTATGCATTGTTCTATGCCATTTTATACAGGGGACTTGAACGTCTACAGATTTTGGCATCCACAAGGAGAGTCCTGCAGCCAATCCCCCTACAGATACTGAGGGACAACTAAAATTTGGGGGAAGCCTTAAGTTATATGGGGATTTTTTTAAATTTTATTTAATAAATCTTTATTGTTCAGATTATTACATTTGTTCCTCTTCCCCCCACACATACGCTCCACCTGGCCCCCACTCCTCCCTTTGCCCTTACCCCCCCCCCCATTGTCCTCATCCTTAGGTGTATGATTTTTGTCCAATCTCTTCCAGCACCCCCTCATCTCTCCCACCCTGGGAATTGTCAGTCCAGTCCCTTTCTATGCCCCTGATTCTAGTATATTCACCAGTTTATTCTATTCATCAGATTTTTTATTCACTTGATTTTTAGATTCACTTGTTGGCAAATATGTATTTGCTGAGAAAATGAGATAATTTTCAGTGAAACACAAGTATTATTAATTTCTACTTTCAGTATGTAAAGATTCTAACACGATTCTCCTGTGTTTTTATTTTAGTCGACTCTATGTACTGCAAGGTGGCCTTGCCCAGCAAGAGTGGAGAGTGCCTGAGCTATTGCACAGACTATTGAAGTACTTGGAACCCAAACTCACCCAGGTTTACAAAAATGTGAGGGAAAGGATAGGGAGGTAGGTATTATTTTATCTGTGGTATGGTATACCTCTTGAGCTCTAGGCGAATTTTAATATCTAGGAATGCATACTGGTTATTACTGAATTTCATAGTATGCTCTTCTTCAGATTTTGTTTTATATGGTGGTGTACACACTAGACAAGAGGCTCTGAATGTAAAAGAGGGTGGCAGTGGGCTCACCAAACCAGAGATGAACAGTCGGCCCGCCCTGTGTTTATTACCTCAGAGTTGCTGGCACAGCATAAGAGACCTTCTCTAGGAATTGTCTGGGGTGGGTTATAGCTTTTGAGCCCTAATTTTGTTGAGGATGTGGGATCTCTTCTTACGGTACCTGTTTCATTTTATAGTGTGCTGACCTACATATTCATGATAGATGTTTCTTTGCCAAACACCGCGCCAACAGCGTCCCCTCGTGTTCCTGAGTTTACTGCTCGAATTTTAGAGAAATTGAAACCCCTCATGGATGTGGATGAAGAAATTCAGAACCATGTCATGGAAGAAAATGGAATTGGTGAAGAAGATGAACGAACTCAGGGCATTAAACTCTTAAAAACTAGTGAGTGGCTAAAATTAGTAGATTCTCACTTAAAAACAGACATTTATATTTTCTTAGGGCTTTTTCCATCCTTTTTATTGTGGTAAGATGTACATAACATAAAATGCACAGTGGCATCAAATACATCCACATTGTTGTATAACCATCACCATCATCTATCTTTAGTATCTTTACATCTTGTAAAACTGAAACTATACCCAGTGAGCAATGACTCCTCATTCTCCCTTTGCCCAGCCCCTGGCACCCACCATTCTACTTTCTGTAAGGTTGGCTAGTCCAGTGGTCGGCAAACTAATTAGTCAACAGAGCCAAATATCAACAATACAATGATTTAAATTTATTTTGAGAGCCGAAAATCGACTTCTGCGCATGAGCTACGAAGTTTCAATTGCACTGTATGTGCATGCCTGCTCATGGTATTTTGTGGAAGAGCCACACTCATGGGGCCAAAGAGCCGCATGTGGCTCACGAACTGCAGTTTGCCAACCACTGGGCTGGTGTAAGCGCCTCATGTAATTGGAATCATACATGTTTGCTTTTTTTATTTTGCATAGTTTTTAATGTTTATTCACCTGTTGATGGACATTAGGTTATATTTTGTGCTATCGTGAGTAATACTGCTATGAGTATGGATGTGGAAGTATCTGAATCTCTGCTTTCAGTTCTTATGGGTGTTGGAAATGAATTGCTGGGACATATGGTAATTCTGTGTTTAAGCCTGGGGCGGCGCCAAGCTGTTTTTCATGATGGCTGCACCATTTTACATACCAGTAGTGCAGAAAGGCTCCCGTTTCTTTCACATCTAGAAAACTCTTGTTTTCTGTCTTTATGACTATAGCTGTTCTAATTGGTGTAAAGAAGGTATCACATGGTTTTGCTTTGCATTTCCCTAATGATTAGTTGTTGAACATCTTTTCATTTGCTTAGTTGTCATTTTTTATCTTCTTTGGAGAAATACCTATTCAAGTCTTTTGCCCATTTTTTAATTAGGTTTTGTTGTCGTTGAGTTGTAGTTTTTTATCTTTATATGTTTGAGATATCAATCAAATAAATCATTGCCATATCTAATGTCATGAAATTTTCCCTTAGGTTTTCTTCTAAGAGTTTTATAGTTTTGTCCCTTACATTAAAGGTATAAAATATGAGGTTCATTCTTTTTGCTCATGGATATGCAGTTTGTCAGAGCCATTTGTTGAAAGGCTGTTATTTCTCCTTTGAATAGTCTTTGTACTCTTGAAAATGAATTGGCCAATTGTGTGAAAGTTTCTTTCTAGGCTCTCGAGGAGTCTATGTCATTGGTTTATATGTCGGTTCTGATGTCAGCATTATACTATTTTAATTATTGTAGCTTTGTAGTAGATTTTGAAATCTGGAAGTGTGAGTCCTCCAACTTAGTTTTTTTTAATTAATATATTTTTATTGGTTTCAGAGAGGAAGGGAAAGGGAGGGAGAGATAGAAACATCAATGAGGAGAGAAAGTCATTGATCTGCTGCATCCTACATGCCTTCTCACTCCCCACTGTTGATCAAGTCCTGCAACCAGGAATGTGCCCTGACTGGGAATTGAACTGTGATCTCCTGATTGATAGGTTGACACTCAACCACTGAGCCACACTAGCTGGGCCTTTCCCCCCTACCTCCCCATTATCTTGGTTATTAGTGGTGTCCTGTTTCCTGATACCTTAAAATTTTTCAAGGATTGTGAATATAAACAACTTTGTTGTTTTTGCTACATTGGGATTGCTATTTTTTGTTTGTTAATCTTCACCTGAGGATTTTTTTTTTATTTACTTAGAGAGTGGAAGAGAGGGGGAGAGACAGAGAGAGAAAAACATCCATGTGAAAGAGACACATCAATTGGTTACTTCCAGCACGCACCCCAACAGGCACCAGGGATCGAGCCTGCAACCGAAGGACATACCCTTGACCAGAACTGAATCCATGATCCTTCAGTCTGAGGGCCAATACTCTAACCACTAAGCAAAACCAGCTAGGGCTACATTGAAATTATTGAAGGGTAGTTTTAATTTATATTTAGCATAGTTTTTTGGTAGACTTGTTAATACAGTGGTACCTTGAGATATGAGATTTTTGAGATAAGAGCCATCAAGCGAGCGATTTTTGCTTTGAAATACGAGCAACATTTGAGATAGGAGTAATCGCGCGGATTGGCCCGTTGCACACCACCCACCACTTTACCTCGACTCGAGCATCTCATAGTTTCCCACGCCTCAAGGTTACAGAACGAATTAAACTCGTATCTCGAGGTACCACTGTAATTTGCTGATTCATTCTTTGAGAATAGCTTTAGTGCTCCATGGATGAGTTGACCCCCCTCTTTATTGTGAGTCCTGTCAGACTGCTAGTCAGTGTCTCATTTAAGAAGTAATATAAACAACCTGTTTAGTAACATTGAAGCACTGTCAAAGTGGCTGACACTAGCACCACAATACTATTCTACTTCCTGGTCTAATTGGATAGCAAAGACTGATTCTGGGTATTCATTTCCAAATAGTATTAAAATGGCTGATGGCGAGTGCAGGAAGATCCTTCTCTACAGCAGTCACAGAACAACTTCAGCTTTTACCTTTGTTTTTTAAGGTAAGTTAATGGCTAAAATGAGGAATGCATCCCCTTTTGACCTTCAAAGGGAATTTGTATTTATCATCTGATGGTCTTCAGACTGTATATGATTTGGTTGTATCTTTAAAAAATAGAGTAGTCAAGTCACAGGAAAATCATTAGGTGATAGTGGTTTTATATTTGTTGAAATAATGTTTTAAATATTAGGTAAGATGAAACATTGTTTCACTAATATCAATCAAACAAATCATTGCCATATCTAATGTCATAAAATTTATAAATATAGTTTAATAGTCAGTTTCTAAATAACAGTTTAGGAAAATATTGATAGCTAAAAAGAAAAGCCACAATGAAATTTTTGAATATAGCTCTTTCTGACTTTTTAATATTTAATATATAACAATCGGAAGATCAAAATGTTCACTATATTGTATTTATTTTACAGTGATAAATGACATTATACTTGGTTTTAACAAATATCTATGGGAAGATATTTGGATAGTGTCTTTGAAATTTTATTTGATGAATGGTATGACCTGAGGTGGTTTTAATGACTCATCTGGTCAGAGGTTGAAGGTGATAAAACTCAGATCAAAAAGAGGGCTCAGAAGGAGCCTGTCTGAAGTTTAGGGAAGGACAGTGAAGACTTGGTGAAGATTCCATTTGTTAGGGGCATGCAAAGAAATTTCATAATACTAAGCTTTGAATCCCACCTAAGTTGGTATAATCCTTAGTGTGTGAAAGAAAAATAATTTATTTTTAGAAATTAAAACTACTTTAAAAAGAAACAAGAAAATACATTTAGAATATTTTAGAGGATAGTTATTTAAGGGTTGGGGAAGACAAAGAAAAGAAGCTAGAGTTAATGTACCTTGTTATATTAATTTGTCTTTAGGACCCTATAAGCACTTTTAAAATTAAATGGAAGGAAAGTACCTTAATAAAGGGCAAAATGAAATAAATGAATCTTACCTCACTGTGTATCTGGTTGGTAGAATAAAAACACGGAGCAGTGGATTTTAAGAACACAGGAATTCACATATGACTTGTGGATAATATCCTTATTAATAATATTGTAGTGAAGCCATTGTGTGTAAGGTATAATAAAGAGCAAATGCAGTAATAATTGTCTGTAGGAAACCAAGATTTTTCGCATGAGAGACAAGGGATATATAAAAATCCAAGCTGTTTAGTAAAATCCCTGTAATCCTAAATTTGGAACTATTTTACTCTCATGATCCATTTCTATTTAGAAAACATGCTTATACCCTAGCAGTGTCCATCAAAAAGGCCCAGAACCACTAAGCCTAATAGCAGAAGAACCAGAGTTGCTTGAAGAAATGGCTGATTTCAGGTTTAGACCAAGAAATGTATAGCATAAACCTAGGTCATCTTGTCATACCAAAAACCCAGGATGCTACAATTGTGTTAAAAGATGCAGGAGCCAGTTTGAGCACCAATAAGAAGGGCAACTACAGTAGATCAAAGCTATTAAATTTTTTGAGATTCAGTGGTTCATAATGATACTTAAAAAATTATTGTTTGCTTTTAGAGGACAAAAGGGAAATCATTCTGAGGGAAAGAAAGTTGGTTGCCTGTGGACTAATTGGCTGTTATTTTCCAATTTTTGTCTTTGGTTTGTTTTATCTCTAGATTGCCCCAGTGGAAAATGACAATAGCTACGATGAACTAAAAAGAGATGCAAAGTTATGTTTATCACTAATGTCTCAGGGGTTGCTTTACCCTCATCAAGTGCCTTTGGTACTTCAGGTGCTAAAACAAGTAAGAGTGAATACCAAATCTATCTATGTCTTTTGGTTGGGATTTTGGCTTATTCTAAGAATTTCACAAAGTCAGTTGCAGTGCACACAGTACCTGATACTTGTTTTCATTTTAATTTTTCTTTTAATATGAGCGAGTTCATGTACTGACCCAAGAACTAGACCTAGATTATGTACCTGGCTCTGTCACCAGCTTCTATGACCGTGGGCAGACCACTCACCCCAGAAGTTCTTTGTACATAGAGAGTTAATTATTGAAGCACTTTTACCATTTCCCCTTTATGTTATTCACTTGTATTTCCTAGCCTATGGAAGAAAGACCTAAGTGATTATGTATTTTCTGGTAGCACTTTTTAGTATACTGTGCGCTCAGGTTTATCCAGGGCATGCATGTGCTGTATAATATAAAAACAGATGTGTCCCCATGGTTTTCAGATTTTTAAGTTTAAATAACACCAAAAAATATTTTTAACAGCACAATATTTTGGTATTCTTTTTGTAGTGGAAAGCCTTTTTTTGCTTTCAATACCCTGCTACTATGAAAAGTAAAATAAAATAAGTTAGTCATGAATTATAAATAATTCTCTCTTCTAAAATGGACTTTTACTTGTGTGTTCCTCCCCTTTACTCTCCACTATTCATATATTCTGAATACCTTTACCGAAATAGCACGTACAACCTTTTATTTAGAAGGAACTGTAAGATGAGGTTGCTCTAACTATCCACATTAAATAGGTAAAATTCTATTAGAAGATTTTATTTGTATGTCATTCTATGTCTGTTACACCATGTTCTTGTCGTCACTGTTTTCATTGTTTATACTTTCTTTCACAGACAGCAAGAAGCAGTTCTTGGCATGCTAGATACACAGTGCTGACCTACCTCCAGACCATGGTATTTTACAACCTCTTTATTTTCCTAAACAGTGAGGATGCAGTTAAAGGTATCAGGTGGCTGGTCATAAGTCTTCTGGAGGATGAACAGTTAGAGGTAAAATTTAAGTTAAAGCAAATAGAAATTTAAGAAATTCAAAGAAAGCAACATCACTCCCCTTTTAAGTAGTATTTACACATTGATAAGATGTGTTCTATTAAAGTATAAATCACTAAAAGTAACTAATTTTAGCGTAGCCCTCCTGGATTCGTTTTGATATATATTCATGATTTCCTGTAATACAAATGGAAACAAACATTAGGCAGTTCTTACCCTGGTTACTGTTTACAGTTGGCAGGTAACATTTGTGAACCAAAGTTTTCTTACCTATGAAATTTCTGGTGATAATATTGTGTATCTTACTAATTTTTAAATGACTAATAGGAATGTATATGTAGGTAGTTTCAAGAGAATAAAAAGTTACACATAAATGTATTATCCGGTAAATTTAGGGAAGGATTGTTGTTCCCTTTTATTTTCTTCAGTAGAGGAATCAAAGGCAACTTTTGTGGTGTAATATTAATATTTTGTACAATAAGGTAACATTGATTTATTGAAATAGCCTACTGTAAGAAAAACGTGATAAATGTGGAAGTAAGATATAACTTCCGAAATTGGCTTTAGGTAAAGAAAATGTAATTGACATTTTTGCTTTATTTTATGACTTAATGGGTTTTCCATGTAGTGCAGCACTCCCATTAATGGTACATTTTATTTGAGAGCACTAACAATAGATTGTGTCTAGGAAATTGGAAGTGGAAATTTCTCCGTTTCTCTGATGAAACTGTTCATTTCCCAATCGAGCTTCCTTGTGTTCTTTGAGCAGAATTGTCTAGTCCTGAGGGTACTCCCACCATGGTGATAACAACTCCAACAGGCTTCCGTGAAAGTATTCACAGTGGCCTATAAAATTGTACAAACTTTTCTTGTATTGTTTTTAACTAAAGAATGGAAATGGCAAGGTGGGAACTCCAAAGTCAGTGTTTACTAACTTTAAAGATTATAGCAATTGCATTAAAATTGACCGTTTTCTGGACCTTGTTTTAGAATATTTTTATATATTTTATATTTTCCTCCATGTAATAGGCTTAAACATAACTGTTACCATAAATATAACGATGACTTTTATTAAAATTATCATTTTTAACAGTGATGTTGACTCTCTAATAATTAAATACAGCTCTTACGACAATGTTGAAAACCATTTTGAGAAATGTTTAAAGAAAGCGTTCTAATATTTAAGGAGACTTAGCAGTAGGAAAATAATTTATAGAGAAATTTAATTTTATATAAAATAGTTAAGCATTTACCTGAATATCGTGACTTTTTTCAATTTTGAGGCTACAGATCCTTTGACAACCTGATAAAATCTCTATTAAGAAGCTGCAAAAGAGCATTTACACAATTTGCATAGAAATGCCAGGGAAAGTCCCCACCCCAGTTCCCACACCACCCGCCAGCCTCTGATATTCCAGCAGGTTTGGGATCCTAGCTCTAATGCAAGTGATTATCTCTGCAGGTTCGAGAAATGGCTGCGACCACGTTAAGTGGTCTGTTACAGTGTAACTTCCTTACCATAGACAGCCCTATGCAGATTCATTTCGAACAACTTTGCAAAACAAAACTACCGAAGAAAAGAAAGCGAGACCCTGGTTTCGTAGGAGATACGATTCCTTCTGCAGGTAACAATACTGGTAGGAAACACACAGATTCTTTGGAGAATTAACCAGGCTTACTCAACAAGTATTTATTGAATACTTGTATGTGCCCTGGGTCTGTGCTGGGTACTGGGAATAGTTTCTCTGCTCTTGAGCTTTGAATATAGAAGGCAAGACCTGGCATGTGAAAGCTGAGCCAAATTGCTAGGGCTCCCTTGTTTCTTAACTTCAACCCCTTGTCCACCATGTTGCATGAGTACCATGTAATATACCTACAAACACATACTACACACACATCTTTATTAAAATACTAGAGGCCCAATGCACAAAATTTGTGCACGAATAGGCCTGGCTTCCCTCTGGCACCCAGACCCGGCTTCCTCTGGGGACTTCCCTCCCAGCCCAGCTTCCTCTGGAAGGACGTTTCGTCTATTTAGCATATTACACTTTTATTATTATAAAGAATGGAAATCGGAAAGCACTTTAACTTCTGTTGCTAAAGAAAAAATACAGAGTCTGTAGTAAACAGATACATTGCATTTCTGTTTCTTTTGTTTTTAAAGAACAGCTTATTGCCTTGGCTGGTGGTGATCAGCAGTTAGAGTGTCAGCCCACACACCCAAGGGTCAGGGGTTTGATGCCCCATCAAGGACATGTACTTGGGTTGCAGGTTCCATCTCTCCCTCACTCCCCCCCCAAGTTGATGTGCAAGTTGTCTCTCTCACATCAATGTTTCTCTCTGTCTTCTCCAACTCCCTCCCTCCTACTCAGTAAAAAATCAGTGGGGAAAAAAAATTCTCCGGTTAGGATTGATAACAAAAAGAATAGTTTATTGATTTTTAGAGAGAGGGAGAGAAATATTGATGTGATAGCATAACATCAGCTGCCTCCAGAATACCCCCTACCAGAGATTGAGCCCACCATCTGGGTTTATACCCTGACTGGACTCCAGCCAGCAACCTCTCAGGGGATGGATAGTGCCCAACCAACTGAGCCACACCAGCCAGGGCTTGCAGTTCTCTGTCGAGTGTGTTTGCCTGTGAATCAATGTATTCTGAAAAGTGTGATCTAATTTTGATTGCAGTTTGTTTTACATCAGGGATTGCACTTTTGCATATGATACAAATTGATTTTTTAAAAGCCATTATTTTGTTATTTTTAGCAAATAGAAGATACATTTGAATGTCTTTAGTTTGGCGTCAAACTCATTTTTCGTGTGTGAATAAAGATTCATTTTAAACACAAATTTACACGTTGAAAATAACTAGCATAATCTAAAACTAATTTTATTTCACGGTAAAGAGGGCAATAGATTTCTATCAGTATTTGCATATTACTCCTGTTGTCTTTGCAGAGTTGGTCAAACGCCATGCTGGGGTGCTAGGACTTGGTGCATGTGTTCTTTCCAGTCCTTACGACGTTCCCACCTGGATGCCCCAGCTCCTTATGAATCTGAGTGCACATCTGAATGACCCTCAGCCTATTGAGGTAAAAGCCTCCCTGTTGTTTCTTTGCCCACACATTATCAAGAGATGCTTTGTAAAACACCATTTATACTGATAATTCCCTACACACTCTGAACCTTCTGCTTTCATAAAGCCACTACTACCACTGCAAACCAAGCCTGCTTATCAGTAATCTTTAAAATCTTGCAGAGACCTTACTTCCGTGTAAATTTTTTATCCTTTGGTAGCAAAGAAATTACTGTAAACTTCTGTCCTTCCCAGTCCACTGAAAGTAGTGTCAGTGTTGTCCGTATAAATGTTATACTTCTATTTTACTAGCATGTTCTATCTAGGAAATGTCCAATTAGGAGCTAATATTAAACAAGAAAGCCTGGTGGTATTATATAGCGAGCACCTATGGTCCTAAATTAAAAACTCAAGAAGATGAATGACTTTGTCCTTTTCAACTTGGTTAAATAGATGTGACATGTGAATTGAAACTGGTTTACTGATGTGGTGCAAGTTCCAATAGCTTATCCAAGTAATTCTAAAGCGAGCTTGGTGGCTTTGGGCTTGTTGGTTCTGTCGCATTCGTGAGCAGTGAGATCTGAAGTCTAGAGAGTTGTTACTTAGCCGAAGATATCCTAAATATAACGCTAGTGGTTCAGAGAGATCAGAATAATATGTATGTGGGTTGTTCACTCGGCAGATGACTGTAAAGAAGACCTTATCCAATTTCCGAAGGACGCACCATGACAACTGGCAGGAACACAAACAGCAGTTCACCGATGACCAGCTGCTTGTTCTCACCGACCTCCTGGTATCACCATGCTACTATGCATAGGAGGGTAAGTCAGCAGGGCTCTGGGTTTGAAGAAGTCCGACATCCTCAGGCAAGTGTCATTGGTTCACTGACTCAGAACGAGGTGCTCCTAAGTTTTTTCTTTTTTGCTGATATTCTTAGATGTCATTGTTTAGATAAAGCGTTTTTAAAATATCATTTACATAAGTTCCCAGAGAATTTTTACCTTGATTTTCTGCTTCAGTTATTAAGCAGACAAGTTATGTGACTGCTTTTAGATCTTCATAAGTAAGTAGGCTTAGTAGTCTGGAAATGGTAGACAAAAATTATCTATGTTGCCGAAACCGGTTTGGCTCAGTGGATAGAGCGTTTGGTCTGCGGACTGAAAGGTCCCAGCTTAGATTCCAGTCAAGGGCATGTACCTTGGTTTCAGGCACATCCCCAATGGGGTGTGCAGGAGGCAGCTGATCGATGTCTCTCTCTCATCGATGTTTCTAACTCTCTATCCATCTCCCTTCCTATCTGTAAAAAAATCAATAAAATATATTTTTTTAAAAAATTATTTATTTTTTTATTGATTTCAGAGAGGAAGGGAGAGGGAGATAGAGATAGAAAGATCAATGATGAGAGAGAATCATTGATTGGCTGCCTCCTGCACGCCCCACTCTGGGGATCAAGCCTGCAACCCAGGTATGTGCCCCAACTGGGAATTGAACTGTGACCTCCTGGTTCATAGGTCAACGCTTAACTACTGAGCCATGCCAGCTGGGCCAATAAATAAATAAATAAATCTGTTCTTTGTAGTCTCTTAGGTGGGCCTGGGCATTTTGGGTTGCCTTTCGGACTCTAGGTTCTATATTGTAGTGAGAACATTTCATCAGGATTCTTAAGTATTTATTATCTATTCTTATTAAAGAGGGAGGACCCTGAAGCCTTTCGACTGGGATAGGAAGAATAAAGAAAAATTGACTTACTGGGCTTGACTGAAATTTTTTTCTTCCCTGATATAGGTGAGTAGTCCTCACTTCAAGCTCTTTTCATCAAAAATTCCAGATCCTCAGGTACCATCTGTGGTGGCTCGCTGCTGGTTTTGACTCCCTGCCTTTGTCGAGCTCTCATCATTTTGGTGGTTTCTGTTTAGTCTCATTTAGTCTGCGTTCCACAGGTTCTCAGCTGCCATTTGATTTCCTAACTTGCCCGGAACTGTTTCCAGAATATTGATCACTTTTTCTTTGAGGCATCTGACAAAATCACAATGTCTCAGACTAGAAATAATTACCCAATATGATCATGGCATCCAAGACCAGATTGAGTCTAGGAACTCATTAAGAAACAGTTTACTTGGAATGTAGAATGCCCATCTGTAAAGCAGGTCCTCTCATTTCATTCATCTCAAATTATTTTGAATTCTTTCCAAATGGCTGTTGGGTTTAGATGGTAGTAGGGCTATGGGCCATAAATCTGAAGCTTGGAGAGCCAGGAAGATGGAAGGAAGAGAGGACAGGTCTGGAACCTAGCCAAGGACCTGATGGATTGCTTGACAAGACACAAAAGTGAAGCTGGTGTCCACCATGAGCCTCCCACAGACTGGAGTTTTTGGTGCTGAAGAGAAGAGTAACTGTGGGAAAACTGGGGGTTTGGTGAATACATTTTTGGTGGATTGTTGTGTGTGTATACAATGTATGATTTTGAAAATAAACATCAACAACAATAAATACCCTGACTGGTTGATTTACCTGTATTCTTTACAAATATTGTTTGACCCACTTTTAAAACTGTTATACTTCACCTAATAGAAGATTGCTGTGTTTGCAAAAATTCTGTAATTTCTGATTTTTTTTTTTGCCTGCAGAATCGTTGAGAGACTAAGAAGTCTTGATATTTAATTGACTTGTTTAATAAATGTTATATAGATGTAAAGGACTGTATAAATTGTAGAGATAGCTTTGGCAAGACTTTGTACAGATTGCAACTTTTTACACAACACCATTGTGTAATTAATTTGTAAAATTCACATGTAGCTCTTTATTATAGTGATTTTGGCTTTTGTACCAAATTGAATGCCATTTTTTGCATTTTTAAATTATTTTCATGTTACAAAAGCTGAGGTGTGGGGTTTTGTTTGAGTTCATTTAATGTTAGAATGTCTGAATTTTTATGTAACTTTTTTGTGTGCATCTCAATGCAAACGCCATGTTTGCCTTTGACAAGTTTATAGAATGCAAGGTATCTTCTAGACAAAAAAAAAAAAAAAAGCAATTCACAAGTTTGTGAATGTCATCTTGGAACACACTCTGTACAGTCTTCCTTAAAGGAACACTACAGTATATTTTTTAGAATCTACTTGTTGAATGACTCAATGCAGACCTAAGCACAGCAGAGGTCCTGGTATAGATCAGCACACACAGGCATAGTCCCTGTATAGAGTAGTGCCAAACTGACAATTTCATTGTGTAACTAGTTTAAAACCCAATAAATGGATTGTTTTTAACACCTGGCTTTTTGTCTTCATTAAGTGGACAGAACAGTTCTGTAGACAGTGACTCTATAATATAGATTCCTTTGGATCCATAGATCTCGATCCATAAATTCATGCCCTTGACCAAAATTAGTTATCTAGGTTGGATCTGTCCATTAATAGCTACATGTGGCTATTTGCTTTTAAATTAAAAATTCAATTCCTCCGTCTCACTGGACCCATTTCAATTACTTATTAGCTACTTGTGGCTAGTGGTTACCCTATTGAATAGGACAGATTAGTGTTTTCATCAGAAAGTCCCATTTGGCAGCTGATCTAGATGATTGATATGTCTAAGAACCCCAGAGATTTTGTTAAAACAATGAATATTAATTCAGGCTCCTAGCTCAAGATATTGATGCTTTGTCCTGAGACCACACCTTGAGTAGTGAGGCTTTATATTAACCACCTCAGCTTTTTCTAAGCTGTATGAAATTATGTCTTAGCAATGTTACTGAAGTGGAACTTTAAAAAAAACAGGATACTGAATCCACAGTATTTCTCCATCAGAGTTTCTCTGGTTGGGACTCACCACCAAGATCTTTTTAAAGCTTCACAATGCTTCATTTGTGCAGCCAGGATTGAGAACCACTGGTGAAGTGTTAAGGTAGGTTTCCAGGAAGGAGCGGGTGAGGAATGAGAGGTGAGAAAGCCAGCATCTTTGAGGTAAGCAGTAATAATTTTTAATTTCTGAATTGGATCTTTTAAATACAGACTTGGAAAAGTGTTTTTTCAAAATTTAGGAGGAAAATTTACCCACCTGTTCTCTTAATGTGAATAAGTTTTGGTGCCGCCCCCCCAAAAAAAATAAATTACAAATAGTTTGTGAAAGTTGTTTTCAAATTTTTGAAAAGGCATTGCCAAGCCCTAAAGTTGCAGGCCATTTTGAGCAATTAGTAGTGTCTCTAGAGGGAACCAGTGAGAAATTTTGTTTGACTGAAAATTAACTTTTTCTACATGGTCTTCATAGTTATGTTTATGGACAATGGCAATTTATTTCTCTTGCTAATATAATTGTGAGTATTCCCCTGTTGTTGAACATCAAGGTGGTTTTCTGTTTTCCCTACTACAATTTTCATGCTTCAGACTTTTTCCTCAAGTATTTCCTGAGGATAAATTTCAAGAAGTGAGATTTTTAGGCCAAGAATCTAAAACATTAAGTGGCTCTGATAATGTTTTCCTTAATTTGCATTGACAGTGACAGTGTATGCTGGTTTCCCTGAAAATTGATAACCATCCATATTATAACATGTCATCCTGCTTATTATAACATGTCAGCCCTACTTGTTTTTGTTTTTTGCAGATTTTCCTTTTTTTTTACTAGTAAGGCTGTGTTCTTAACACGTGGCTGGCACATTTGATAGATAAAATTATAGTAGCTTTGCTGATGGTATGTAGTAATTCTGGAACTTTGGTGGTTTCTGATTTCCTCTTCTAGATCTCTGGAATCCTTTACAAGCTGTGAATTTATTTTTTCCCCCAGTAACATAATTTCTCCCACGGGTGTAACTGCTACTTGCCAGCCCAAACCTGTCATCTCTTGGTATGGCCACGTGTCTGGAGTTTAGCAGGCAATTCATAGAAGAGGGATATAACTTTGGAGTTTCCACTCAATACTAATGTCTTTTCCTTTTGATTATTTCTAGGGCCCAGGGTCACCGCTGCTGACAACCTAGATTTGAACTGCTACGTTGCATGTGTTTGAGAATGGAATATTACATGGGCATTGATGGGGAATTTGCCTTTAGGAATAAATTCTTTTCTAAAGCAAACTTCTGGACTGAATGTCTACTTCACAAATTATCCAGCTTTTTTATTTACGATGAAAGCACAAGGGAACTGGGAAAGATAACATATGCATAAGTCAAATTCTTTGGTACTTGGTACCAAACAGTTGAGCCTCAATAGGATTTCACCAGCAATATTCACTTGAACCGAGTTTTCTGGCATCAGGGCAAATGAAAGAGCATTCTCATTTCTAAATCCTACCCCCTCTTCCCCTCTCCCCCCCGCCCCTCCGCCAGGTTAGAAAGTAGTAAGATCCCCATCACCCAGAAGAGGATGTTACTTGGAGGCTCAGACTAAAATTAAACCCGTGAGTTCATTGTTTTGGGCATATGGACTCTAAAAGAATGAGGATGGTAGTTGTGGGTTTGTGTTCTTGCTCTGCCTAGCTGCATGCAAAGACGGTTGCTTTCTATGATTTTTAACAGACATCCATGGTTTCGTAGCTTGGTTATTTGCATGGGTAGCTTTGCTGTGTTTTTTTTTGTTTGGTTTTTGTGGGTGTTTTTTTGTTTTTTTTTGTGGGGTTTTTTTTGCTTTACTTTGCATTTGTTTCCTAGTAACTGGTAAGTTCCTTTAGTAAACTCACCAACACTTTGGAAGAGCTGAAAGAAGAAAGAATGTAATCCTTTTTATAAACTTGGTTTGATTTAAATGTTACGACTTGATTTACAAGTTCTGCGTCTCAAAAGCACTAAACCGAACGGTGCGGTTTTAGAAGAACGCGCGTTGGGCTGCGGTCCGGAGAGCCCGGCGGGCCCAGGCCGGGCGCGGGCGGAGGCGCAGGGAGCCCCGGCCAGGCCACGGCGCGTCCCTCCGACCCCGGCCCCTGGGGTCGCCGCGCGCTGTGGGCGCCCTCGCTCCTCGGGTTCCTCCAATCCGCCGGCCCCTTTCCCGGGCGGCCGCTGCTGCATAAGGAGCCCGGCGGACGGGAGCGGCGGCCCCGGCCACCAGGAGGCCGGCGGGGCGGCGAGGGTGCGAGGGCAGGCGGGGAGCCAGGCCTGGGTGTCCGGCGGAGGGGGCGGCGCCCTCCGCGGCTCGGTGACTGCGCTCTGCGCCCCCAGCTCCTGCGGCTCCGGGATGCGCGGAGGCGGCCGCGGCGGCGACGGCGATGGCGCCTCCGGCCCCGCGTCCGCCCGGGCGGTGGGTGGAGCTGGGGTCTGGGATGCGAGATGGAGCCGGAGGGGCGGCGCCGCGGCCCCCCTGCAGGTGAGAAGCTGCGGGCCCCGGAGGAGGCGACTCCGCGGGGGCAGGGAGGGTCGGGGGCGGGGAGCCGGCGGGTTCGCCCGGAGCGCGCCGCGCGGGTCCCAGCCCGGCTCCTGCGCACCTGCTGTCCGGGCGCCGCCCGCGGAGCAGCCACGGAGCAGCCCTCCGGCCCTGCCCGGCCGCTCCCCGCTCCGCGCGGCCCTGCGCCCTCCCCCACCGCCGTGGCCTGGCCCGGCCTCCTCACCCCACACCCGCTCCCGCCGGCTCCCAGCTGCCCTGGCCCGGCCTAGGCCCTTCTTCCCACACACAGCCTCCTCCACCTGGGGACTCCCTACCCATGGCCAGCTCCTGGCGGGCCGGTCCTCACCCCCTCCATACCCAGACTGGGGTGTCTCTCAGCCGCCCCAGCCACGGACCCCGCCCCACCTCGCCCGCTGCTCCGGCCTCAAGAGGTGGTTCACCTGGGGACAAAGAGCTTGGAGGGCTCTGAAACCAGAGGAATCTGGCTGCAATCTTAGTGACCTTGGGCAAGTCAGCTTCCCTGAGGTATTCCGGATCAAGACAAATACAGAACTAGGCTCTCCCAGCGTTAGACTCTGAAAATGCCCGCCCTCGAGGAATGCAAGGCCTTCTGAAAAAATATAAATAAATAAATAGTGGGAAGAATCCAGGTCATGAGTGGACTTGGGAAAACGCATATAAAATGTGTTAATATACAGTAAAAATTAACACAGCACACCAAATTATCAAAGACTCTTCACACATCGTAAGGAGAAATAATTGCCACTGTGCAATACATTTTCCCTTACCATATTTTGCTACTTTAGGATCCTTCCTCCCAGTTGTAACAAGATGCATGTGATATGAATTCATTCCATGTTTATGGTCGCTAATGTGCCTGCTTAAGGCAGGTGTTCCAACTTAAAATTTTTCTGACTTTAATCACATTGTCCTCCAAAACCTATTTATGGTCCCAGAGATACAGAGTAGCTTGTATGCTTGCCTTGAAAACCTTTATTTAATATTTAGGCATAGCAAATAGCTATTTCTTTACCTCCCTTCCTCAGGTCACTGACTTTTATAATTCTGCCTTCATAACTTCATCCCAAATTGTGAGCTCAGTCTCCTCTTTCTTATAGTCCCAGAATTAACACTAAAAGTAGTTACTTTCCTTCCATTTCCTTTATTTCTCCTCAAGTTTCTCTGCCAACACCTTTACTTCTATTCTGTCTTCTGGTTTTCCTCCCCAGCCTCTGATTCCTAACTTTTTTTCCAAATTATCCCAATAAGAGTGAGTTATAATTACATTAAGGGCCCAGTGCACGAATTCATGCACCTTGAAAGGAACTTTGGGCCACGAGGCTGCGGTGGACACAGGGGTAGGTCTTGGCCCATCCTCCATACCCTTGCCATGGCCCACGATACCCTGTCTGCCCGCAGCCCCACTGCCGCCGCTTGCACCTGCTGATGGCATGGAGCAATTGGGGCTGGTGCCAGCAGTGGGTGTGAGCAGGGCCGGCGCTGTCAGTGGGTGCAAGCTGCGGCTGCTGCACCCATCACCCCTCAAGAGCAGGGAGAGGTGAAGACCTCAGGGGCGATTTGGGCTGGCAGCCACCGCTTGCATCCACTGCCGGCACCTGGCACTGGTCCCAATCACTCCGCTCCATCAGTAGGTGCAAATGGCAGCTCCAGCACCAGCAGCAGATGTGAATAGTGGGCAGGCGGGAGCAAAGAATTTTCAGTAACCACCAGAGGCTCGCCCTGATGACAGTGACTGATGCCCCACCATGGTCTGGTGCTCCTGCACACCTGCTCCACCATCCTGCTGCAGCCGACACCCGCCATGTTCATCACTCTGCTGCCTGCTGCCCGTGCCTGCTAGGTTCTGCGTGCGCCCTAGTGGTCAGTGTATGTCATAGCAACCCATTGTTCAGTTGTCTCACTGTTCAATCTATTTGCACATTAGCCTTTTATTATACAGGACTAGTGGCCCAGTGCATAAAATTTGTGCATGGGGGTGTGTGTCTCTCAGCCCAGCTTGCACCCTCTCCAATCTGGGACCCCTCAAGGGATGTCTGACCTCCCATTTAGGCTTGATTGGACATCCCTCTCACAATCCAGGACTGCTGGCTCCCAACTGCTCGCCTAACTGCCTTCCTGATTGCCCCTAACCTCTTTTGCCTGCCAGCCTGATCACCCCTAACCACTCCACTGCCAGCCTCATTGATGCCTAACTGCTCCCCTGCCAGCCTGTTTGCCCGTTGTAGGCCTGGTCACCCCTAACTGCCCTCCCCTGCAGGCTTGGTCCCCCCACCCCCCAACTACTCTCTCCTGCAGGCCCAGTTGCCCCCAACTTCCCTCCTCTGCCAGCCTAGTCACCCCTAACTGCTCTCCCCTGCTGGCCTGATCACTCACAAATGCCCTCCTTTGCAGGCCACGTCCTTCCCAACTGTACTCCCCTGCTGGCCATCTTGTGGCAGCCATCTTGTGTCCACATGGGGACAGGATCTTTGACCACATAGGGACAGCCATCTTGTGTGTTCGAGTGATAGTCAATTTGCATATTACTGTTTTATTAATAGGATAAAGGCTTGGTGCATGGGTGGGGGCCAGCTGGTTTGGCCTGAAAGATGTCCTGTATCAGGGTGGAGATCCCCTTGAGGTGTGGAGCGGCCTGGGTGATGGGCCTGTGGTGGTTTGCAGGCTGGCCATGCCCCCCAGCAACCCAAGCAGAGACCTTGGTATCTGGGATTTATTTATCTTCTACAATTGAAACTTTGTAGCTTTAAGTGGAGGCCAAGGTGGAGAAGCTTGGCTTCTTCCATCCATCGCCAAGGCCTCCTAGCCTCCTGCTCTCTCCAGCTCTGTGGCTGCTGCCATTTTTTGTTGGGATTTATTTATCTTCTATAATTATAACTTTGTGTCCTTGAGTGGAGGCCTGGGCCCTCCAGGGTGTGCAGAAAGCTTGGTTTCCTCCATTGCCAGAGAAACCCAAGCCTCCTGCCCGCTCTGTGACCACAGCCATCTTGGTTGGGTTAATTTGCATACTCACTCTTGATTGGCTGGTGGGCATGGCTTGTGTAGCTGAGTGAGGGTTGATTTGCATATTATTTCTTTCTTAGAATTATACCATAACTATGAACCTTAACAAAAAGGTACACACAAGTGTTTGTGTGTGTGTGTGTGTTTTCAAATGTTGGTTTCCAAGAACTTTGAGTTGGGAAGTGATTGCAATACCTACTTGATAGGATTATATTGAGAATGACATAAAGTTTGATGACTTAGCCCTACCAGTTTGGCTCAGTGGATGGAGCGTCAGCCTGTGGACTGAGAGGTCCCGGGTTTGATTTAGTTAGGAGCATGTATCTTGGTTGTGGGCATATCCCCAGTGGGAGGTGTGCAGGAGGCAACTGATCGGTGTTTCTCTCTCATTGATGTTTCTGGCTATCTATCCCTCTCCCTTCCTCTCTATAAAAAATGTATTTGAAATTTTTTTTTAAAGTTTGATAATTTATGTAAAGTTTCTAGTGTAAGTGCCTGGCATATACTAACCACCCAATAAATTATAGCTGCTGTAACAATCTTCTGATCTGGGGATCTTTCCCTTGATCTCGTTCTGTTCTGTTTAGCATGGTGGGGAAGAGTGTAGGCTTTGGAGAGTAACTGCTAATGTTCAAATTCATGCTCTACCACTTTAAGTTAAGTGTTCTCTGACTCAGTTTCCTCATCTACAAAATGGAGATGAGTTATATTAACTACCTCAGAGTTACTATGAGGATTCAGTAAGTTAAGAGTGTGGAGCACTGAGAAGAGTGGGTGGCACATCACAAGCACTTAGTGCAGTTAACATACTAGTAATGATACTGATAGTTATATTCCCAATCTATAATTCAGCATTATTTTTAATCTATTAAAAATGTATAATTTGTTGAAAAATTATAACTGTACAGAAAGTGAAGCCTACCCCTCATCTTCTCCAAATCTTTTTTCCTCCTGCCTTCGACCCTTGACTAATGTTGGTGCCTCATCATCTCATTTTCCACTTGACAACTCTTTCCAGCTATCTCCTAGTTTGGAGTCTTCATAACTTCCATCACCCCACTTCTTCAGTATTCCCCAATTACTCAATATTTCTGTTAGCAGCTTAACTCCAGGTCCTTTATTCTGCTAATTTCTCCCAACCGAACTCCTGCTTCCCTCTTCACCCCTGTTTATTTCCCTACTTCCAAAGAGGAAACCCTTCTCGTGGGGGTGGAGAGAGGAGTTTGCTGTAAACATTAGTATCACCTCTGCTCTTCCTGCCTCCTCAAATCGGGGTTTCTCTTCTACTTCTCTTTTCATCAGTTAACCCCAACCCCCAATTAACAGTAAAAAGTAGTAAAAGTGTATCTTTTTCACTACGTAGGCATTAAAAAGTGTTCAGAAACAATACAGTCTTAAGTGAAAACAAATAGCTACCCCTTATTTTTTTTTAAATTCTAATATTAGAAAACAAAAGGTCAGGATTTTATATCCTCTCTGAACTTTTATAAGGAAAGTACAGAAAAGTTGGTCTCACTTCCCAGTGGAGAAATTCATAATATTGTCATAATCTGCACCCATGGACCACTGAGAATGTAGAAGAGGTGTTCGTCACAGAGGACACTAGCTGGCTATATGGACCTAACCAGGACTAAACTTGTCTGATGCTCACTGACACAGCTGTACCTGTGATTGAATGCTGAGAGGCTTCTGTACTCTGGGTGGTCCATAGCTGCTTCCTGGGGAGCCCCCAGGAACCCCTCCCTGACCTAGCCCCTTTTCTGCAACCCATGATCCAGCACGTAAGGGGTTAAGTTTTGACACAGCTGGAGGTCTCAGGGACTCAGCTTGAGTTTGTGGTAAAATATCCTGAACTTTGCCCCTGGACCTCCCCAGTGCCATTATTCCTTGCTAAAAATGCTGGATTAAAGCAAATACCTTTTGGTTGTCAAGAGCATTGCATCCATCTCCAAGGAACAACTTAAGCTACTCCACTTAGAAGCATCTTGGGGAGCAGGGTGGGCACCCAGCCACTCAGGGCTTTGGGACTCGGGATAACAGATTTGTGTGAGTGTGCTTTGAGTCTCATTGTAAGTGGGGGAAAGCTGAAGAAAAATAAAGGAGCAAGAAGAAAAACAAGTTCTCCTATTAAAGTAGAGGCTGTGTTTTACCTTTTTAGCCACAGCACCTGGCATACAGCTGCATATAGTGTACATATGATGAATGTAAACTGAGTGAATGAATGCGTGAGTGGGTTGGGGGCATGCCCCCTGCTCTGTCCTGAAGATATGATTGTTGGAATGAGGCTACCTCACATTTGCATAGCAGTTTAAATTTTACAGAGTGGTACCTTTGCACCTTGTAAATTGCAGATATAATTCTGATATCCTTCATTAATTTCATTTCCCCCCTCACATGTAGTCCTACACAGAGTTTTTTTCCAAAGGATGGTATGGGGTTGGCCAAGAAATCACAAGAAGGGAGAAGAAATTGTAAATAATGGCAAATAAAGGATTCTTCTTAGGGAAAGAAATAGGATTTGTTAGTAGCAGTCTGTGGGAGTGATAATAAAGAGTTCCCTCTATATCACTACCCTGTTTCTTTTTTAAGCATGTGCCGGTTTTGCCCTAATTCTGCAAAGACTAACATCCTTCTTGTCATCTGTCTGTCCCCTACTTCTTTCCTTCACCATTCAACCAGTGAGCTCCTCCTCGCCAGGACTCCCTTCAGCCTCTCAGCCTCCACCCTGGGCTGGATTAGGTCCCCTTTCTTACTTCCATAGCACCTGCTACCATCTGATTTATGGCGTTGGGCAGTAATTACATAGTTAGGTTGATCTTCAGCTAGATGCGATCTCTTTGGCCAAGAGGTTATATTATTCTGTCTCCAATGTCTGGCACTGGAGTGTTTTTTAAAAAAATAGTATCTGGACACCCTTCCATCAGAATCTCAATGGGCAAAGGCCTAGGAATCTCTTTTAAAAAAAAAAATAAAACAAAACAACATATTTTTATTGATTTCAGAGAGGAAGGGAGAGGGAGAGAGAGATAGAAACATCAATGATGAGAGAGAATCATTGATTGGCTGCCTCCTACATGCTCCCAACTGGGATCAAGGCCGCAATCCAGGCATGTGCCCTTGACTGGAATCGAACCCAGGACCATTCAGTCCACAGGTCGACGCTCTATCTACTGAGCCATACTGGCGAGGGCTCCAGTTTTCTTTTTTTAACCCGTTCTCAGGGTCATGCTTAAGGCCAGTTTGGAAACCACTCTGTCATAAAACCTCAGGGTAGCTCGAGGAGTGTGTTTGGAGGTGTTTCTGTCTTTTCCGTGCTGGGCTTTCTGTGCACTGGGTCACAGCTGACACATTCTAGTGCTTTTGACAAAGATCATGAGAGCACTCTGCTGGCTACAGTAACTCCTTTCTGTTTCAGGGGATGCATTTTTGTGTGCGGGCCTTTCTTCCCCGGGCCTCTCTGGTCACGTACCGCTCATCTGTGAGCTGAGGCCCTGACCCCTTCCCACAGAAGGAAGAGGCCTTCCTCTCTGAAGATGAACTCCACGGACCCCTTCTCGGATGCTCCCAACACCACCTGGCCCCTGCCGGGCGCCCCGGGGGGGAACGGCACGGCTCTGCCGGAGGGTCTCCACGTCCTGGTCCACACGGCCACTTTGGTGACCTGTACTCTGCTGCTGGTGATCATCTTCGGCCTGGGCTCCTACGGCAACTTCATCGTCTTCTTGTCCTTCTTTGACCCAGCCTTCAGGAAGTTCAGAACCAACTTCGATTTCATGATCCTGAACCTGTCCTTCTGCGACCTCTTCATCTGCGGAGTGACGGCCCCCATGTTCGCCTTCGTGCTGTTCTCGGGCAGCGTCCCCGATGCCTTCTGCTTTACCTTCCACCTCACCAGTTCCGGCTTCATCATCATGTCCCTCAAGACGGTGGCCGTGATCGCCCTGCACCGGCTCCGCATGGTGCTGGGGAAGCAGCCGAACCGCACGGCGTCCTTCCCCTGCACCCTGCTCCTCACGCTGCTCCTCTGGGCCACCAGCTTCACCCTCGCCACCGTGGCCACCCTCAAAACCCGCAAGTCCTACCTCTGCCTCCCCATGTCCGGTCTGGTGGCCGGAGAAGGGAAAGCCGTCCTGTCCCTCTACGTGGTCGACTTCACCTGCTGTGTGGCCGTGGTCTCCGTGTCTTACATCATGATTGCTCAGACCCTGCGGAAAAACGCTCAGGTCAGAAAGTGCCCTCCTGTGATCACAGTGGACGCTTCCAGACCGCAGCCTTTCATGGGGGCGCCTGGGAAGGGAGGCGGGGACCCCATCCAGTGCACCGTGCCCGCTCTGTACAGGAACCAGAATTACAACAAACTGCAGCACGTTCAGACCCATGGGTACACCCAGAGTCCCAACCAGCTGCCCACCCCGGCGGCCAGCCGGCTGCAGCTGGTGTCGGCCGTCAATCTCTCCACGGCGAAGGACTCCAAAGCCGTGGTCACCTGCGTGGTCATTGTGCTGTCGGTCCTGGTATGCTGTCTTCCTCTGGGGATTTCCTTGGCGCAGGTGGTTCTGTCCCGAAGTGGGAGCTTCATCCTTTACCAGTTCGAGCTGTTTGGATTCACCCTTATATTTCTCAAGTCAGGATTAAACCCTTTTATATATTCCCGGAACAGTACAGGGCTGAGGAGGAAAGTGCTCTGGTGCCTCCAGTACATCGGCCTGGGCTTTTTCTGCTGCAAACAGAAGACTCGCCTTCGGGCCATGGGCAAAGGGAACCTCGAGGTCAACAGGAACAAATCCTCCCATCATGAAACAAACTCTGCCTACATGTTGTCTCCAAAGCCCCAGAAGAAATTCGTGGACCAGGCTTGTGGCCCAAGTCATTCGAAGGAGAGTGTGGTCAGTCCCAAGGTCTCCGCTGGACACCAGCACTATGGTCAGAGCAGCTCCACGCCCATCAACACTCGGATGGAACCGTACTACAGCATTTATAACAGCAGCCCTTCCCAGGACGAGAACGTCCCGTGTCACTTACAGCCCGTAAACGCCTTTGGGTTTGCCAGTTCGTACGTCGCCATGCATTACCACACCACGAACGACTTACTGCAAGAATGTGACAGTGCTTCGGCCAGGCAGATTCCCGTCCCCTCGGTTTAGAGCAACGGAGGCTAGAGCGTCTTGTGTAAACTGTTCTTGTTTCTGGCGCAGAGGGATTTTTTATTTTCACTTTTGTGAGACCAGTTGTATGTCGATCAAAGCTTCAAGACTCAACTAAACAGTTGGCAGTTTTGATTTTCTTTTTATCGGATTTACTAGCATCTATTGGTTTGCTTCGTGGTCTCTTGACATTTGAAGGCTTAATGTAAGAATTTATTATTTAGAATTTTACCCTGACCTGTGTTCCAATCTTTTGTACTAAAAACTTTTAAGTAGATCATGTTACTATCTTAAAGTACAGAATGATCATTTGACTCAATGTTATGGGTCTTTGAAGTATATATGAGCTGGATATTTTAAAGAATGTGAAGGTATATAATTTTTACTAAGGTGTTATTTTTATTAATTAACTTATAAATTCTGATCTTTTGAAGTATTGAAATGGGGAAGAATACACTTTTTTTGGTAGCAGACTTACTTGAATAAATAATACATTGTTAAAGCAGAAAATCAGAAATACATTATCTATATAATTATCCTTACAAAAAATACAGAGGTATTAGGTACTTTCCTAAGACAGTCAATCTAGAATATACTATTATTATTATTATTATTACCATTTATTATTATATTATATTGTGTCAATTGAGTAGCTATATAGAGCTGTGGTGGTTTTTGTTTGTTTGTTTGTTTGTTTTTTAAGAAAGATGTTATTACCTTAGCTGGCTTGGCTCAGTGGATAGAGTGCCGGCTAATGGACTAAAGAGTTTGGGGTTCTATTCCAGTCAAAGGCACATTCCGGGGTTGTGGGCTCGATCTCCATGCGGGGGGGGCATGCAGGAAGCAGTCAATCAGTGATTCTCTCTCATCAATGGCGTTTCTCTCTCCCTCTCCCTTCCTCTTTAAAAATATATATATAGATGTCATCCCCTTGGTAAAAGTGAATTATTCTATTCTATTAACCAGAATCCTAATGAAGAGGACTGCACCTATGGCAGTCTTGGGAGAGTTGGTGCTAAATGTGTTCATTTCAGTCAGGGTTCTGTTATCTGGGAAGCAATATAGAGTGTCATGTGTTAGATTATGTTTATTATTGCTTAAGAAGGCATAAGGATGAGGATGGGAATTTAAAAAAATATATTTTCATTGATCAGCTGCCTACTGCACACCCCCTACTGAGGAGCGAGTCCACAACCCAGGCATATACTCTGACCTGGGATCGAATCGTGACCTCCTGGTTCTTGGGCCAACCCTCAACCACTGAGCTACACCAGCCAGGCTGGGAAGTTTTAAAAATATATTTCTAGTGATTTATTTTTAGAGCGATAGGGAGGGAGAGGGAAAGAGAGAGAGAAGAATCAATATGAGATGTAAGAAGGGAACATCAGTTGGCTGCCCCCCACATGCCCCCTCTGGGGATTGAGCCCACAATCAGGGCATGTGCCCTGACTGGAAATCAAACCAGCAACGCTTTGGTGCACTGGATGACACCCAATCCACGGAGACACAGCAGCCAGGGCAGGGATGGCAATGTTTTGATTTATGCTTTCCTTCTGTGTGAGATGGCTTGTTCACAATCTGATGAAGAGTATCCAAGTAACTATTTAGAAAAAAAATTGTTTGGTCTTTCTTTATATATTATTGTGGTAGAAAAATCCTTAAGATCTCTTTTTACTAATAAACTAATTGTGTTATTCTCTCCCATTAATCTTAAACTGGAGGTGGGCAGTAAGGAAAAACAGATTAAGTATTTCTATACCAAAAACTAATTTCCTTATATATACTCTGTGATTCCTAGCATAACAACTGTAAACTCATATTTTTATGTAAAAATGTTTTCATTTACAATTAGCATTTGGACTTGTTGTAGTTTTAGAACTGTAACTGCTAGACACAGGATGAGCATCAAGATACAAAATCTGTCTTTAAAAAAAAACTATCTTGCCCTAACCGGTTTGGCTCAGTGGATAGACCACTGGCCTGTGGACTCAAGGGTCCTGGGTTCAATTCTGGTCAAGGGCATGTACCTTGGTTGTGGGCACATACTCAGTAGGGAGTGTGCAAGAGGCAGCTGATCGATGTTCTCTCTCATCGATGTTTCTAACTCTCTCTCCCTCTCCCTTCCTTTCTGTAAAAAGTCAATAAAAATATTTTTTAAAAACCTATCTTTAGAAATTATTATATTCAAGAACAGTTATTGCAAATTGGAAGGCACTTTACTCCTGTGGATGAAAGATATTGTTTGTAGCATTTTCTCCCAGGCTGGTTCCAAGTTCAGAGGTAAAGTGGGGCATGGAGAAGACACAGAACTCAATCAGCTAGAACTCCGCTCAATCTCAACTAACGATGCTTTCCTTTCAGCATCAACCATTTATTTCTATTTCTGAGACTGAAGTATGAGATATGGGTTTCAATTTCCTTTCTTTTTTTAAAAAATGTATTTTTATTGATTTCAGAGCAGAGAGGAGAAGGAGAGAGTGATAGAAACATCAATGATGAGAGAGAACCATCTATCAGCTGCTTCCTGCACACCCACTAATGAGAATCATAGGCCAGGCATATGCCCTGACTGGGAATCAAACAGGTGACCTCCTGGTTCCTCGGTCAATGCTCAACCATTGAGCCACACCCAGCTGGGCTCAGCTTGTTAAAAAATTCACCTTTCAATACCCTTCCCTTCCCTGTCTTCCTTTTTTCCTTTATTTTTGCTATGCAATTTTATAATAGCAGAACAAATATCCACTCTTTTATTTTTGGAATGGAATGCTATTTTTGGAAGTCATTATGGCCTGTTTCAATTGTGCTTTTATATTTTAAATATAACACTGTTTTCATTTTATTAACACTCTCATGTGATAAGTTAGTTTATTATCTCTTTTTAAACAAAGGATTATGATATCCAACATCCTCTCCCAAGATCATTTGAAGTATTTTGGCAATCTAGGAAGTGGACTTTTTGTCTAAAGCCAGATCCTGGTATTTATTCCAATAAGCAGACAGCTTTGTAACTAATAACATTAATGAAGGAGATAGTTCATACTTTTAAAGATATGTATCTCTTTTTTGGTCAGGGATTTCAAATGTGAGTCAATAAAAGATTTTTTTAAAGTAATGTCTACTTGTAAAATTAAAGCTGGAGATGGCTCATTTGGGGAGGTTCAAATTATAGTATAAAGAAAACTAAGCATGTGCACAAGTGGCATTCAGTCTCTTTATGCTCATCAATAACTTACTGGTTTAATTTGCATGAAATACATAGTGGGCTAGATTCTTAGCCCTCCTCCATATCTGTATCCACTTGTAGATATAGATATAGATGAACATATATAACTTCTCTCTTCAGAAGGGCTAACATGAGAATTAGAAGTAATGAGAATTCAGTTGAATATGATTAATTTCCAGGTTATATTAATTAGTTCTCTTGATGCTTTACTGTGATGCATTTCAAGCACTTTATAATTGTTTTGAGGTTAATCACTAGGCCAGATTTGTATTTCTGATGCTTTTAATGTTCTTTTAAAAATAATGTTTGGAAAATAAAAATATTGATAATTCTAACATTGCTGAATATCAGATTGCAATAGTATGACCTTTCTATCCAATCATTTAAAAACTATCAGTTATTAACAGTGATCATTATTGAATAATAGATAACAATGTATTGCCCTAGCTTGTTTGGCTCAGTGGATAGAGTGTTGGCCCATGGGCTGGGATCAATTCTGGTACAGGGCACATATCTCAGTTGAGGGCTCCATTACCAGCCCTGGGGCGGGGCATGGGTGGGAGGCAACCAATCGATGTGTGTCACTCTCTGCTCTCCCCCCTCCCTTTCACTCTTTCTACAATCAAACAAAAAACCAACATATTGAAGCTCAGAAAGAGTTATTTTCTTTAAAAGATGAAGTAATTTGCTTGATCACATTTTGTAACATTCATAAATGCTCAAGACTAAGAACTCCAAAAGTTATTTATTCAACTAAGTTTCTCACCTGGAAGGAAAAGTCCTGACAAATAATTTCAAAAACTTCTTCAAAACCAGATTAAAATCTGGAAAAAGATACAGAGTTTTACAATTTTTAGTTTATCAATCAGAGTTTGCTTTTAAGAATCAGAAAATATTAATTTAAGCAGAAAAGGACTGAATATAAGAAATTCTATGTCTACTGAATCATTAGAAGTTCAGGGCCCTCACTGAGTTCCAGGAAAGATTCCTTGGGAGAGCAGTCATTTTTGCTGCAACTGGGAGGGGAGAAGTCAGGAGGCCTCCTTGGGCCCTCAACGTCAAGGGCACCTGCTGAAGTTGTTCTTCAGCGATCAGGAACCTGCTGCCACTGCTGCTCCCTCCACTAAACCTCTCAGCACCCCCAAAGCAAGCGGCTGACACCAAAACAAGGCTGCAGAGAAAGTTTGGCACCCTGCATTTAGTTGGTGGGACCCAACTTGCATTTACTAGTAAAACCCTAGCTGCCTGCAAATCTGGAAACTGGAGTTACACTGAAAGGGTAAACTAAAAGGAGGTTTGGGACAGATGCTGAATTTCAATCGCCTCTGTCCACAATGGGCCACCAGTTTGGTTCTTAACCCTGTATTCACACCCCTGGGCATTCTTCCAAACAACAGCAACGGCAGTAACACCATTTCCCACTTGAAATAATGCAACTGCTCTCATTGAAACAAAACATGCCTCCTTACCTCCAGCCTGGCTGCTTTTTTTTTTTTTTTTATCTTCTGTATCTTTGATGTTCTGCAGTTTATCTTGGGATTTATTGGACTCCTTGAATCTGTATCCTAGTGTCTCTTATCAGTTCTGGAAAATTCTTTTTTCAAATACTGCTTCTGTCCCATTTTCTCTACTCTTTTTTTTTTTTTTTAACCTTGGCTTTTATTTTTGTCTCTGTCTTTGTTTCTCTGTTGTACAGTCATACACTGCATAATGACATTGTGATCAAAGATGGACCACACATACAGCAATAGACCCATAAAATTATTAATATGGTAGAGCTAAGCACTTCCTAGTTATGTAGCCATTATAATGTCATGGTGCGACGCATTACTCACGTGTCTGTGGTGCTGCTGTGTAAACAAACCTATAACACTGCCAGTCCTATAAAAATATAGCACATACAATTATGTACAGTATATAATGCTTGATAATGATAAGTGATTATGTTACTAGTTTAGGTTATTTACTTTTTATCAGTATTTTTTATTTTTAAAATATATTTTTATTGATTTCAGAGAGGGGGAGAGAGAGAAACATCAGTGATGAAAGAGAATCATGGATCGGCTGCCTCTTGCATGCCCCATACTGGGGATCAAGCCCGAAACCCTAGCATGTGCCCTGACCAGAAACTGAACTGTGACTTCCTTGTTCATAGGTTGGTGTTCAACCACTGAGCCACGCCAGCCAGACTTTATTGGTATTTTAGAGTGCACTCTTTCTACTTATGAAGAAATTTGCTGCAAACCACTATGCTGTGTTATGCTGGCAGCAGTCTCATACATCTTGTGTTTATGGTGTTTCTTTTTAAAAATAAATATATATATTTTATTGATCTCAGAGAGGGAGAGAGAGAAACATCAATAATGAGGGAGAAACATTGATCGGCTGCCTCCTGCATACCGCCCCACTCTCTTTGGAAATGAAACTGCAACTGGACATGTGCTCTGACTGGGAATCAAACCATGACCTCTGGTTCATAGGTCAGTGCTCAACCACGGAGCCATGCTGGCCAGGCTACCATGTCTCTTGACTGCGTGATTATCTCTTATGCTTGATTTAATCTCATCTTATTTTATTCATCATGGCCCCTAAGTGTGCAAAACCCACTATTAATGTTGCCAGTGAGAGGCCATATCCAGTGATAAACCTGGAAAGAAAATTAAAAACGATTAAGGACTAGAAAGATGGAAAATCAGCTCACCAATTAGGCCTGTCCTATTCCACCGGAGCTATGATCCTGAAGAACAAGAACTAAGTAGCAGAGCTGTTAAAATATCTGCTTTAGCCCTAGCTGGTTTGGCTGGATGGATGAGCATGGGCCTGCAACTGAAAAGTCCCAAGTACAATTCCAGTCAAGGGCACATGCCCAGGTTGTGGGCTTGATCCCCAGCGGGGTGTGCAAGAGGTAGCCGATTAATGATTCTCTCTCATTGATGTTCCTATTTCTCTCTCTCTTCCTCTCTGAAATAAAAATATTATAAATAAAAGGTAAAATAAATGTAGTATAGTCTAAGAGTAGTATGTGTAAAGTTTACAATAGTGTGCAGTAATGTCCTAGGCCTTCACATTCACTCGCCACTCACTCACTCACTCACTCACGTGGAGCAACTTCCAGTCTTGCGAGCTCCATTAATGATAGGCACCCTATGCAGGTGGACGTTTTACAAGTTTTATACCATTTTTTGTACTGTACCTTTTCTATGTTTAGATACACAACTTACTGTTGTGTTACAATCGCCTACAGTATTCAGTACAGTAACATGTGGTACAGGTTTGTAGCCTAAGACTATCAGGCTATACCAGTGGTCGGCAAACTCATTAGTCAACAGAGCCAAATATCAACAGTACAACGTTTGAAATTTCTTTTGAGAGCCAATTTTTTTAAACTTAAACTATATAGGTAGGTACATTGTTATTAACTTAATTAGGATACTTCTAAGCTGGCGTTTGCTAAAAACGTCCTCAATCTGATTGAGGTACGATCGCTGAGGTTGACCCCTTCCAACTCTCCCATCCACACTCGTCTTGTATACTTGTTTCATCTACGTCTCTCCTTTCGTTCATCCTCTCTCTATGTCCAAACCATCTCAACATACCTTTCTCAATCCCTGACACTGCATCTTCTTTCACTGCACAACGTTCCCTAAAATTAACTTAATAAACTTTACTTAAAGTTTTAAGTCTTAGTTAAACTTTAGGTACGTTGAATAAAACTTATATCCTACTTAATAATGATATTTATTGATAAAATTAAATGCTTTACAATTTACCTTACAATATTTATAAAATTAAATCACGACAATGACTGACAAACACTAATGTGAACAATGGCCTTACATCTCCTTGGAAAGTTTGGGTAAGTCAGGTCTGTATGTTCTTTTTAATTTTAGGCACAATTCCAGATTCTCATCAATAAGGTGACTTTTCGATTTACTCTTGATAAGGTTCATGCTTAAAAATGACTGTTTGTATAAATATATAGACCCGAATAAGGAAAGAACAGCAAACGCTAGTTTTTTCAGTTGATTTTGAGTCAGGAATACTATTTTGGGTGTTAAAAATCAAACTTTCTTCCTTTTCCAGACCACTTTCAAAGCAGACCACTTGTTCTGTGAACTAAATTCACTTTTGTTTTTCTCCAATATTTCTATATCAGCACAAAGACGTTCAAATTTCAAGCTCCACGATTCTTTTTTAAATCCAGCAATTGCATTTCAAAGTTGCCAATATCAATATTAAAGGGAGAAAAACTTAATTCTGTTACAGTAGCATTAAGAGGTTTTTTTTAACAAAGGCTAATGTCGCTTTGCTGTTTCTGAATTCCTGAAACCTGTTGAGAAAAGCTTCCCTCATTTTTAAGTGAAAATGAAACAGCAAATGTCAATATCAGAATTATTTTCTTGAGGATATTTCAACAGGCTTGGAAAGTGAATCAAAGTTTCTCTTTCAAAATCTTGAGCAAAAAAGAGATAATTTGTTTTCGAATGAAGTAACTTCTTCTAGCATCGAAAAAATTGTTTCCTTTCCCCTGTAGTTTACGATTAAGCTGATTTAGATGAGATGTAATGTCTACCATGAAATAAAATTTTTGGATCCACTGATTGTTCGTTAGTTCTGGATAGTGAACACCCTTCTCAAGGAGAGATGCTTTAATTTCTGTTAATAAAGAAGCGAAATGTTTCAAGACGTTTCCTCTTGATAACCAAGGTACCTTGTTAGGCAGCAGATCATCTGCATACTCACTCTCCATTTCAATTAAAAATTCTTTAAATTGGCGATGATTAAGAGCTTTAGCTATAAAGGAATTGATAATGTTAATTATCAATTTCATAACTTTGCGAATTTCTTCAGGAAATGTCTGTGCACAAAGCGCTTCTTGATGAATGATGCAATGGTAAGTATCTTGTGGTTAATTTTTTCTTTCAAAAATAGCAACAAACCTGTTTCTTAGGTCATATTTTTCACCCAATCTGTTGAAATTAAGATAATTTTATCGAATAGAATATGATGTTTTTCAATGCACTCAATTACAGCATTTGCTATCTCCTCTCCACGTGTTTGACCTTTGAGTGGCAATAATCCTACAAGTTCTTCTTTAGGACCTGTAGATGAAATAAATCATACAAAAAGTGAAACTTGCATTGTATCATTTATGTCACAAGACTCGTCAACTGCTATTGATAAAACAGAAACCAATTTAAGATCTTCGACTTGCTGGTCCGTTATATTTGAAGACATTTTGACTGTTCTTTCACTGTTTTAGCAGACAATGGTAACTCTTTAATTTTTTTTTAGAATATCTGCTTTGTTCTTAAAATCCCAAAATAGCTCTTTGGATGCCTTTATAAAACAACTTTTTATGTTTTCACCATCTGTATATGGTTTCCCTCTCTTAGCAATCTCTTGACTAACCACAAAACTTGTAATATTAACATTGTTGGAAGATTGCATACAGTAATTAAATATAGAACTTGATTTTTCTTGACTCAACTTCTTTCTTCCTTGCATCACCAACAGGATATTTAGTACTAAATAACACGTGTTCAGTTGTAAAGTGTCTCTCCAAATTTGATTTCTTGTTATGCACCAATATTTCCTGACAAATAAGACAGGTCAGAAGGCCATTCAAGTTTTGAATAAATGTGAAAGTCTCGGTCCATTTATTTATTTTTAAATTCATGGTTTTGGTCTTCCATTTTTCTTTGCTTCTTCTTTCTAGCCATGTCAAATAGGGCACCTAAAAAAAAGTTTCATTTGGGAGAAACCAAGATGGCGGCACAGGTGAACACCTAAACTGCTGCCTCACACAATAATTTCAGAACTACAGCTAAAAGACAGAATGGACATCATCTAGAACAACAGGAAAGCTGGCTGAGTGGAAATTCTACAACTAGAAGGAAAGAGAGGGGCTCACGGAGACTCAGAGGAGCTTCAAAAGGCTGAGGTACAAAGACACCTGCGTGGAGAGGATGGCTGGCTGAGTGCCTGGCTGGCTTTCTCTAGTGAGAGGGAAACAGAAGCTCCTGACTGCGCTGAACCCCAGATCCGACTGCACTGAACCCCAGTTCCGGGCAAGACCCTGGGGACTCAGACTCATACCAGGGGAGACTGGACTGTCAGGAAAAGAGAGGAGTGCACGGAAACTCAGGGGAGCCATGAAAGGCAGAGGTCTGGAGGTGTGCTCACAAGTGCACGCTGAGAGGACTGTAATGATTACTGAGGGACAATGAGACTCAGGGGCGTCATAGGGCAGGGCTGATGGGAAGCCAAGGCTGCCTGCTCATCCCTGAGACTCTGCCCCATCCAAGCCAAGCACAGAGGCTTTTTCAATTTTGCAAGTCTTGTCTCATAGGCTATCTCCAGCACAGAAGTTCTCCCAGCAGACACAGCTTATCCTCACAGCCAATTGGCCTGGAGGTCAATTCTTAACAGTGATACCAACAACAATTAAGTCTTAACTACAACAAGGCTTTATACACAGTCCACAAAGGGGTGCACCAAGAGTGTCCACCTCAGGTAACTGGGGAGGCTGAGCTACTGGACCATATAGGACACCTAGCACACAAATATACTCTACCAAGTCAGGGAAGCAGCCAAAATGGGGAAACAAAGAAACAGATCACAAATGAAAGAAATGGAGGAAAATAAATAATAAAGAGTTCAAAACCACAGTTATAAGGTTTTTTCAAGAATTTCCTAAACAAGGCCAAAAAATTTGTCAAGAACTTTGAGGATATGAAAAAGGGCCAACTATGAATTAAACACACACTTACTGAAATAAAAAAAATATTTACAGAAACCTAACAACAGATTAGAGGAATGCAAGAATCAAGTCAAAGATTTGAAATACAAAGAAGCAGAAAACACTCAACTGGAAAAGCAATCCAAAAATATGAAGATAGTGTAAAGAGCCTCTGAGACACATCTTCAAGTGTACCAACATCAAAATTATGGGGGTGCCTGAAGAAGAGAGAGAACAAGATACTGAAAACTCATTTGAAGAAATAACAAATGAAAACTTCCCCCACCTGGTGAAAGAAATAGACTTACAAGTCTAGGAAACACACAGAACCCCAAACAAAAGGAATCCAAAAAGGACCACACCAAAACACGAGATAATTAAAATGCCAAGAGCAAAACACAAAGAGAGAATATGAAAAGCAGCAAGAGAAAAACAGTTAATTATCTACAAGGGAGTACCCATACGATTGTCAGCTGATTTCTCAACAAAGTATGCAGGCCAGATGGGAGTGGCAAGAAAGATTCAAAGTGATGAATAGCAAAAACCTACAACCAAGATTACTCTACTCAGCAAAGCTATCATTCAGAATTGAAGGGCAGATAAAGAGCTTCACAAATAAGAAAAAGCTAAAGGAGTTCATCAACTCCAAACCAGTATTATATGAAATACTGAAAGGTACTCTTTGAGAAGGGGAGGAAGAAGAAAAAGGTAAAGATTAAAAATTATGAATAATAAATACCTACCAACAAGTGAATCTAAAAATGAAGTGCAATTAAAAATCTGCTGAACAGCCGAGACCGGTTTGGCTCAGTGGATAGAGCGTCAGCCTGTGGACTGAAAGGTCCCAGGTTCGATTCCGGTCGGGGGCATGTACCTTGCTTGCGGGCACAACTCCAGTATGGGGCGTGCAGGAAGCGGCTGATCGATGTTTCTCTCTCTTCGATGTTTCTGACTTTCTATCCCTCTCCCTTCCTCTCTGTAAAAAATCAATAAAATATATTTTAAAAAAAATCTGATTAACAGAATAAACTGGCGAATAGAATAGAATCAGGGACATAGAAAGGGAGAGGACTGACAATTCTCAGGTGGAAAGGGGTGTAGGGGGTGTAGAAAGAGACTGGACAAAAATCATACACCTGTGGATGAGGATAGTGCGGGGGAGGTAAGGGCAGAGGGTGGGGTGGGAACCAGATGGAGGGGGGTTATGGGGGGGGAAAAAGAGGAACAATTGTAATAATCTGAACAATAAAGATTTATTAAATTTAAAAATAGTTTCATTTTATAATAAAACCACCAACACAAAATGATTACAATTCTTAAATTGATTACAAAAATACCTGTAGGATTTGTAGCTATTTGGAAAAATACAGGTAACTTTATGCTTCAAGTAGGTACTTTTGTCACCCACGCATGATTTGTGGACACGACTAGCACTAACCACTGCACAATGAGACTGCTGACTGGCTCACTCAACTCCTGCATGAATAGTGTGTGCCTCCCCTGCACTGCATATCCCACAGCCCGCCCGTGTCGCATCTCACCTCGTCGACTGACTGACCGACACCACCACCACCTCTAACGCCACTTCGTCAAAATAGACTCGCCCAGGCTGAAAACCGATTTCTGTGCATCAGCCACAAAGTTTCAATCGCACTGTACGTGTGCAGCTGCACGTGGTACTTTGTGTAAGAGCCACATTCAAGGGGTCCAAGAGCCACATGTGGCTCGTAAGCCGTTGTTTGCCAACTACTGCTCTAGTCCAATAAACAGACAATTCTGCTTTTTTAAAAACTACATGTAGCTGGTGCCAAGATAGGTTCAGATTGTTTGCCTGTGTTCTGTGTTCTGTGCATGTTTGCCCTTTTGACACTTTCCGGAACCTTAAGTTGCATGGAGCATGCTGATGAGTGGCAGACCTTTTAATGGACTCCCAACGTGGGAATCCTGCTTCCCATGCAAAGCCTGGTGTTTTGTGAAGTGCCACTTGTTCGGATGCCAGGGAGACCTTAAAAAGTGGAGCAATTCACAAAGAGCGCTTTGTGCCTGCCCCCTGTGGCTGCGGCACGAGGAGTGGTTTCATAACCTGTGTAAGTGCTTCAGGCTGGGCACGGCGCTTCTGATATTAGCAAGGGCTAATGAAAGCTTTCTGCTCATTTGTTTGGCTTCAGTAACCAAGTATGTCAATGAAATTATAAGATGTTATTTTATTAATCACATCTCCAAGGAAATGTGATTCCTGTCTGGCAATTGTGTTCTTCACAGAGACTATTATGTTAGACACTTTCTTGAGAGATCAAATGAGTCCAGAGTGTCTCAGAACCAGAATGTTTTCAACCCCAGGAGTTAGAGACTAAAGATTCAATTCCTTTCTTGACCTTAGAAATCACCGACTTAACTTTCCAGCCATTGTAAAACTGAGGAAAATGAATTTTTTTCCCTTTAAGCATCAGACACTGAAAAATAAGGACTGGGCCCTAGCCAATTTGGCTCAGTAGATAGAGTGATGGTCTGCAGACTGAAGGGTCCCAGGTTCGATTTTGGTCAAGGCCACTTACCTCAGCTGCAGGTATGATTGCCAGCAATGGCAAAATATTCTTGGGTGAAGATTAACAACAACAAAAGAACTGGTAGGAAACCCATGGGTATTGAGGTAGTTGGGGAAGATTTTATAAGGTGTGGGTGAGAAAGAAGCATCAAGATTCATGCATTTATTCAGCAAGTATTTGTTGAAGGTAAATTTTATGTGGGTATGTAGTGGTCTATGGTTTCTTTACCACCCCTGCCAAACAACTGAAAAAAAGAAATTGAGAAATGGATTTTTTAAAAGCCAACTCACCATATATCACTCATATATATGAAAGACTTTTATTCAATGTTCAAATGGAAATGCAAGCACTGGTAAATAAAATCACCCAACACTCGGAAGAGTTTAAAAATAGATTCTAGTATAACTGATGTTTTATTTTCATTTGAAATTTTGATCACAAATTCCACTCATTCAAAAGTTAAAACTTTATTATTATTATTATTATTTTTTATTTTCCTGTTTAGCTAAGGTCTTTTATGTCACTAACTTGGCCTGATTATGTGCTAGGAAGTTTAAGCATTGTCAGAAATCAGGTCAGACTGATTGAAAAAACGAGTGTGCCAGGGACTGAACACAATGCTTGCTATTCAGTTTAGCTGAGATAATTTGTAGTCTTCTGTTGCCAAGTCTGTTTAATCAGACACAAGGATATAAACTAGAGGTGGCCTACCAGCCCCATCTAGTGGCGTCTTGAAGAAAAGCAGGTAAAACAAAAATAAAACAAATAAAAAAGACTCCATGTCAAACTAGATGAGTTACTAGTTTTTCCCCTGGAACTCTAATCAAGAGGATTAGTATGCGTATCCTTCTTAGAAGTTTCTAAATCACTGCAGAATATATTTAAAATAAAGAGAATCAGCCCAGCCGGCATGGCTTGGTGATTTGAGTATCGACCTATGAACCAGGAGGCCACAGTTCGATTTTTGGTGAGGGCACATGCCCAGGTTGTGGGCTTGATCCCCAGTGTGGGGCATGCAGGAGACATCCAATTGATGATTCTCTCTCATCATTGATGCTTCTATCTCTCTCTCCTTCTCCCTTCCTCTATGAAATAAAAATATATATAAAAAAAATCAGTGAGGAAGTGCATTAAAAATGCAGATTCACAGGCTCTGTCCAAAAGAATCTGATTTAATAGGTCTAAGATTGCACCCACCTTAATAGAATCTCCATTTTGAAAAAAGACTTCTCAAAATGCCTTAGGCATATCATAGCTGAACCTTTCCCCTATTAGGAATTCAGCCTACTTATTATTTTAAAGCAGGATGGCTGCTTAGTAGAGGTAGCAGCAAACAATTTAGAGATCAAATGAGACCACAGATTACAGATAAGGAACCCAAGACTTACAAGAAATACGGAGATAGCTGGTTTAGTTCTCTCCTCAAAGAAACTGAAGCTGTTAGTTAAGACAGAAGACTGACTTATTTTTTTAAAAAGTTTTATTTAAAAATAATTATGATATGTATTTTTAAGATCTTCTGAGCTAAACTATTCTAATACAGTTTTTTTAGATATTCTTCCTACCCCCCACTTATAAGTTTGGCCTATTTATTCTCAAAGAGTCTTCTAGCACTAACCTTTCACAATTCTAACTCCCACCCCTCCACCATTAATCTAAATGTGAGGGTAATTCTATTTGTCTTAGTTCACTGATATAATAAATATGATTCTTTAATTTATTAAATAAATGAATGTTAATGGCTTTGGTCTCTTATCCTATTATGTTAACAGGAGACAAGGGCACTATTAGAAGATAAGCTAACACTCACTGGAAACCTGGTGTCAAGTCTTGGGCTTGGCTTTTGACATACAGTAAGATTAACCACTGAGATAAGCACCTCTTTACAAAAGAGGAAGTGATGCCCAAGGAGGTTAACTGATCTGTCCAGAATCACACAACTAGTAAGTTAAAGGCAGTATCTGGGCCTAGGTTTGTATTTAAAGTGCATGCTCTTTCTGTATGTGCGATTTTCTACTAAAATCTCCAAACAGCCTTCCAGTAGCCAGATGTATTAACCTTTTCTCAAACAAAAATATCTTTGGCCAGAACTACTGAAAAGGAGAAAAAGTAAAGTATTTTATGTCCACTTTTATGTCCTTAAATATGTATGTCTAAAATACAACAGGATAAATTTGTGTGTCACAGGGTAGTGGAGAAAATAAAGAAACTAAATGATCTGCCATTGACTATATGACAACATTGCTGAGGACATTTTATTCACTTTAAATATTGTGCTATAAAACTGTCCAGAACAAGATCTGTGGTACATGGTAGGCAAGTACAAAGGACAGCCAGCAGAGTATGTTTTGTTAGAGTGAGTCATTCTAAGTCAAGAGAGAAGAATCACTGACTGTGTACAACAGGAACATACTTTGAGGGCAACACACTCATATCAAGGAGAAATAGATAAATGTTCTGAGAGAGGGGCAACCTATTATAAATAAGTTTCCTGGGATTAAGAGAGGTAAGAACTTATATGTGAGGCTCTACTATGTGCCCAGTTTTTAGTTCAATACTGGGTAGAGAGCAGTTGCAAAATAAAAATTTGTTGAAAAGTATTTCAGTCGCTAGAACACAGTTTACAAAGTCTCCCATTTAAACAACCTTACAATTTCTTTCTTCATTATCTCCATTAACTAGTTATATATGCTATAATTTACATAATAAATTTATTATTTAAAAACTTTCAGTAGGTACAATTTTGGCATTTCATTAGGCTGGAGTCTAAACTGCTTGGATGAGATTTAATTTGGAATCACATTATCCAAGCAAAGAAAAACACAACCAGTTCATAAGGCAGAACAAAAATGAAAAATGTGAGACAGATGCCTGCCTTAAAAGTTTATCAATAACCTCTTATATACACACATATATTCACAAAGTGGTTGAGAGTCCTTTTATATGATCCTTTAGATGAGGTTCAGTGGCTGAGAACTCTATAACGAGACACATGGTCAGAAACCATTAAGACTTTCAATGATCTTTTCTTCCCCCGAACTTTATTACCCTTTAGTTGGGGAGAGAAAGAAGTCCATTTTCATCTGCGGTATCTAAGATTTTACAGATCACTGGAGATTCAACCTAAAGAACAACAACAATAAAATTATTAAAAAGTTGCCAAGATGAATACTTTCTTTATTTTTTATTTCAGAGAGGAAGGGAGAGAGATCGAGAGATAGAAACATCAATGATGAGAATCATTGATTTGGCTGTTTCCTGCACGCCCCCTACTGGGGAGGATCGAGCCCAAAACCCGGACATGTGCCCCTAGCCAGAATTGAACCTGGGACTCTGGTCTACAGATGGAGGCTCTATCCACTGAGCCAAACCAGTGAGGGCTATGAATACTTTCTTTATCCTGTATTATTCTGCTGAAAGAATACATGTATATAAATTTGTTAAATGTATACAAGCCCTTGTTTTGGATAAACCATCCTGTTATTTCTACAAATTAAGCTTTTTGAAAAACAATTTTTAGTCATCCATATAAAATACCAAAATGGTAGAGGAGAAATTTTTATCTCTAAGTAAAAGAGGTAACAGAGAGCCCTGGTCAGTGTGGCTCAGCTGGCTGGAGTGTTGTTACATACACCAAAAGGTGGCAGGTTGGATATCCAGTCAGGACACATACCCAGATTGCAGGTTTGATCTCCAGTCAGGGCACATGCGGAAGGCAGCCAATTAATGTTTCTTTCCCCTTCCTCTCTCCCTCTCTCTCTCCTTCCCTCCCTCCCTCTCTCTCTCCCTGCCCCCCCTCTTTCTCCTTTCTTCCCTCCTTCCCTCTCTCTCTCTTTCTCTCTCTACCCCTCTTCCTCTCTTAAAAAAAATCAATAAAAAAAGAGATGACTCAAAAAAATAGAGGACAAGAATAAGAGAGGAATAAGTAAACATAGCTAGGTTTTACACAACAAAAAGAAGATTATGGCAAAATAATCTGTTTAAACTTCATGAAGGCAAAGGAAAGTGTACCCAAAGAAGGGCCAAGACTTGAAATAATCATATGTTAAGATAATTATAATAAATATGATGGAGGAAATAGTGGTAAATGTAAACAATATGTATGAATAGACAGGGAATTTTAGCAGAGAAAAGCAAGCCATAAAAGTTAAAGAAAAATGACAGAAATATAAAAATATGTCAGAAACAAATTCGTTCAAAGAGCTGGGTGGGAAATAGCAGAGAAAAGTATCAGATGACCACAAAAAGATGTAAAAAAATGTTCATGTCAGCCTTATTCATATAATAAAAAATAAGAAAGAACCCAAATATATATCTATAGAATGGATAGATAAGCATATGTGAGATACTTATATAGTAATAAAAAGACAGTGGCCGAAACCGGTTTGGCTCACTGGATAGAGCGTCGGCCTGTGGACTGAAAGGTCCCAGGTTCGATTCCAGTCAAGGGCATGTACCCTGGTTGCAGGCACATCCCCAGTAGGAGGTGTGCAGGAGGCAGCTGATCGATGTTTCTCTCTCATCGATGTTTCTAACTCTCTATCCCTTTCTCTTCCTCTCTGTAAAAAATCAATAAAATATATAAAAAAAAATAAATAAATAAAAATAAAATAAAAAGACAATGAAGTGCTGATACATGCAACATGCCTGAGTCTGAAAGACGCTGAGTTAGAGGTCAGGCATAAAAAAATCTGTGTGCTATATAATCACATTCATATGAAATAAAAAAATAGAGTAAAAACTGATGAATAGTGTCTAACATCACAAAGGGGTATCTTTAGGGATTCAGGAGTACTGACAGGGAAGGGGTATAAGAAAACTTTCTGCAGTGAAAGACACTTTGTTTTGAATAAGAATCACATCCTATATAATAAAAGCCTAATATGCTAAGTATCTGATCAACCAGTTGGCTGTTCAACCAATCGAAGTATAATATACTAATAATATGCTAAGGCCACTCAATGTGCACTGACCACCAGGGGACAGATAGTTGATTATTTGACCAGTCACTATGACATGCACTGACCACCTTAGGCAGACGCTCTGACCCGTAGGTTAGCTTGCTGCTGGGGTCCAGCCGAGCGAGACAGGCTGGGCACACTCTGCAGCCCTCCTGTGGTCCCTCTCCTCCTGGCCAATTTCCCGTGTCCCTCCTTGGCCCACCACCAGAAAGACAAGAACCTTGGCCCTGATTGTGCACCAGTGGGGTCTTTCAGCCTGGCCTGTACCCTTTCTCAATCCGGGACCCCTTGGGGGATGTCAGAGAGCTGGTTTTGGCCTGATCCCGCAGATCAGGCTGAGGGACCTCACTGGTGCATGAATTAGTGCACCGGGCCTCTATTGTGTATATATAATTGTCAAAACTCATCAAACTCAACACTTAAGATCTTTGCATTTAATTTTATGCATATTATACCCCAATAAAAAGATAACCGTTTTTATAGAAGTAGTATTAAAAGTTAGAGACTACTGAAGGTCTTTATAGACTTAATGCTAAAAAGTAAAAAGTGGCCCCAAACTGAGTTTCTGAGTATTATTATTTTTACTTACCCCAAGGATATACTGACAGGAATGAGGCTCTAGCATATATACAGTAACAGCATGAGGAGAATCTGATTCTTTACACCTAAAAAAAGAGTACTTTAAGGTACTGCCCAAACCATACAAAATTAATTTTAATTGTTTTCCTCTTAAGCTTTAAAAATTCCACATAAGTGGACCTGTATAATTCAATAAAGAATTGAATAAAACTTCATTATTTATGATTTAATAATTATATTTACGATTAAGTACAATTATTCATAATTACATTTTACATTTATAAAAACTTTGGCCCATAGGTAGTAAAGAGAAAGGTATGAAGCATAATTTGATGGTCCAACTTACTTTAATTTTACAGTCACCTGTCTTGGTTTGTCAGTAATATCACAAATATCTCCATTCCCATAAAAATGTGACACCATCCTGAATCAGAAAAACACACATGCTTTATTAAACTAAATTTTCACCAATTTAGAGTAATTGTGATGGATAGGAGGAGAAGACAGTGGTTCAGTTGTGCATTAGTGAAAAAAAAAATCTAGTAAGATATTCTTAAAAAATACCTATTTTTTAGGGCTATGTCACAGAGAACCTTTCAGATTCTATAAAGAGAATATAGCTGAAACCGGTTTGGCTCAGTGGATAGAGTGTTGGCCTGCAGACCGAAAGGTCCCAGGTTCGATTCCGGTCAAGGGCATGTACCTTGGTTGCAGGCACATTCCCAGTGGGGTGGCGTGCAGGAGGCAGCTGATCGATGTTTCTCTCTAATCAATGTTTCTAGCTCTCTTTCTCCCTTCCTCTCTGTGGAAAATCAATAAAATATATTAAAAAAATAAAAGAGAATATAAAGTTGAGATACTTTGTAGTGGTTTAATAGGAATGATTTGCAACTTACATATTATTTATCTGTATACAAATGATTATAGTTTAATTGCTTTTAAAAACATTTTTCTTTTAAAATTAACCGTTTCTCCAGTCCTGTATATTGTTTGCTTAGGGCATTGGTCTCTGTGGACTAACGAGTTTGCTAACCACTGACCTAGACTCTCGATTCCAATAATTACAGGCTGTTGTTCCTGGTGATTAAGCCCTTAGGGGGATAGTTTTCCGTTCTTCCCATCCTCCATCCTGCTCCACCCATTAAAATGTAGTAGTGTAGGTGTTAAAAGATAAAGCCTATATTAATATATAAATTCCAAATAAGCAGGATCCAAAGAAAGCTTTAATTCTGCTGGCTTCAAAATCCTGTGCTTCACTATTTGTTGCCATGAGCTATTTTCACACGAAACATACACAAACCTAAGAAAAATCTTTCTGTTTAGTATAGTTTAATTTTTCTAATACTTAAATGCCTATCTCTTAATTTTGCTAACTTTGGTTTTGGTTAGCCCAAGAAGTCAGCACATTCTGAAAACAGTCTCTCTGCACCGTCTGTGCTAGGAAGAACAAAGTTAATACCCAAGAAGGGAAAAAAAACTGAATAATTTAAAATTCACTGGACAACAGACTACTAGAAAAGCTAACGCTTAGTTATTATTGGGAAACAAGAGGTTAATTTACTTCGGCTATAACAAGATATACCTATTAGCCCAAAAGATATGAGGTAGATTTTTAAAAAGCCACTGTTTAACTATTTTCAACCATTACTTCACAAAAATTAAATAATAAAGGGAAATGCTAGAGTAGGTTTACATAGACCTAAGTAACTTCGAGAGGTAAACATTACACAGTAGGGGGTGTGCAGGAGGCAGCTGATCGACGTTTCTCTCTCATTGATGTTTCTAAAACTCTCTATCCCTCTCCTTTCTTCTCTGTAAAAATCAATAAAATATATTTTAAAAAAAAAGAAAAGTGAGGCTTAAGAAAATTATGAAATTTGCCTAAGGCAGTTAAGTGAAGAGGCAGAATTTGAATCCAGAGCCGTCAACCTCAGAGACTTGCCTTAACCATTACAGTAAGTTGTTCCCCCCACCTCCCCGCTGCATCCCCCACAAAAACTACCCTAGGAGATGTCCCTGAAAAAAACTGATCAGAGATTTTACTTGAGGGTTTAAGTGTTTTTCAATATTCTGAATTTTAAATATTCTACTAATGGATCCAAAAGCAAAAAAGTTAACCTTTACCTGACTGTCTGGGTGCCATCGTCTAGAAGATGATAGGCTCTAGCATTGTTCTTCTTAGCCCATTCAATATGCTCGTCTTGGTTCCATGTCCCGACAACCACAGAAGTTTTCCCGCTCTCCTTGTCCTAACACATGAAGAAATATGTACGATAATGCATGCTTGGTATTATCAAGTAGACATTTATGCTGATCGTCTATAAGCTGTAGTCCCTATGCTCATATGCACACTGGATACCTATATTTACCAGTAATGGTAATAATGTTTTGGTCAAACTTGACCATTAGAAATTTGAGTTGGTTATCTTTTTTATTCCTTGTTTCCCTGGAAAAGGAAACTACTTTCTAATCAGACTAGCTTCAGACATAGTTATTTTTGACTCTTCAATTTTCTTCTTCTCCTACATCTATCATTCTTGTCAACTTTTTTTATTTTTTCTGGGAGATGTTCTCAGCTTCAGACTCTTCTTTTCCATTTCCCCTGTCAACATCTTCCCCTAACCAAGAGTTTAATCTCTCATACCTAGATGATATGACCATAGACTACTGTGATTCTTAATTAAATCTTTGGCCACTATTTCTTATCCTGAACCATTGCAGCTCCACTCAGCCTGTTTCCATGTTCTTCTCCTTCAAATGTAAACCTTCAAATGACACTACTCTTCACACTGATCATTTGACACCAAGCTCATTTTTGTATCAAGACTGTTCAGAAAACCCCTTTTCCCATTCTGCTTTTATTTTTTATATATTTTTATTGATTTCAGAGAGGAAGGGAGAGGGAGAAATAGAAACATTAATGAAGAGAGAATCACTGATTGGCTGCTTCCTGCACACTTCTGGCTGGGGATGGAGCCTGCAACCCAGGCATGTGCCCTGAGTGGGAATCAACTGTGACTGTCCGGTTCATGGGTTGATGCTCAATTACTGAGCCACAAATTTACTTTTTTCTTAAACACTAACTACATGTTGTTTTATGTGCGGACTTCATTCTCTCTCTTCCCTTTTCCTTCCCTGACCCCCTTCCTTCCTTTCCTTCTTCCTATTTTATACCAGGCACTGTGCTGGGCAATAATATACACCTGATTAGAATTAAAAACCCTTACAGTGACAAATGAAACAGGCCTGGAACTTATTGCCTAGTGGCAGAAAGGCCATTAAACATTATTTTAGCAACCAGACTATCAATTCCTAGACAGACATGGATTAGACATGAAGTATTCTGCCTGGGGTTGAATTCTAGTTTCACCACTCATTTCCTATGTGATCTTAGCCAAGTTACTAAATCTTTGTTTTTGTTTCCTCATCTTGGAATAGCAATACTCACCTTTTAAGGGTTATTATGACCATTAAATGAGATAATTATGTGTAAAGTACTTAGAATAGGGCTTGGCATACAGTATATAGTGAGCACTACATTTGTTAACTACTATTATTTTTATATTTTCCAAAGCTCCCAGCAAGTCCCTCAGAATGTTCCAGGTTATATGATCTTGACCAAAATAAGGTTGATAAAAACCCAGTATAAGCAAAGGAATGGGAAAACAGCCACTGTTAATGGGAATATAAATTGGTCCAACCCTTTGAAAGGCAACAGCTTAAAACATCTCAGGAAGTCAAATATAATATTTTCTAATTACCAGTTATTATTTCTTTTTGGAAATAAAAGTCTTTTAAAACAGCTAGGTCAATATTTATTAGTGTTTGTTTTTAACATCTAGTAGTTGAATTTATCAAAGTTCACGTATGACAAATAAAATTAATGGGGCTAAATTTCAGAATTGAAGCAGCTTAGCTCAAGTATAGGAAAATATGCCAATTTAAGAAATTACAAATAAAGGCAAGAATAAAAAGTCAATTTGTGTAATCTTAAAATTTATTTTATTTTAAACTTGGATGATATGGTACCTTCTATTGGCTGAGAAACTGGTTGTCTTTACCCTATTTTACTAACTCTAATGATGATGTACTATCTTACCATTCACTTTCTTTTTTATAAAAATATATTTATTTTTTTACAGAAAGGGAGAGGGGTAGGTAGAAACATTGATGAGACAGAAACATCAATTAGCTGCAACCAAGGTACATGCCCTTGACGGAATCGAACCCGGGACCCCTCAGTCCGCAGGCTGATGCTCTATCCCCTGAGCCAAACCAGTCAGACCACCATTCTCTTTCTTAATTTAAAGATGAATTATAGCTGTATAATTTTTCAGCGATAAAAAAGAACGAAATCTTATCATTTGTGACAATATGGATGGACTTAGAGGGTATTATACTAAGTGAAATAAGTCAGACAGAGAAATAGCACATGAATTCACTGATATGTGGAATCTAAAAAAACAAGATGAATAAACAGAACATTGGGAATAAAAAATAAAATTTAAAAAGTTACAAAACAAAACACTCATTTCTTCTTTATTTATAGAAGCTGGCATTGGAGAAACCCAGCTAAAGAACAGCAAGGGCTGTCCCAGTGGTGGAAAGGGTGGAGACCAGAAGAGTGAGCTGTTAACTTGGCAGATCACCTTCAAGACTTTTTGAATGTGAAAAGGCAGTTCTGGTACTTAGTTTAGGGTCCTAAGTGCAAAGGTTGCCTGAGGTATAGAATAAATTAGTATGATTTTGAACACTGGTTGCCAGCAGCTAGTGGGGAGAGGAAAGGCAACAGGGATGTCCAAAAGGGAAAGCTGGATTGAAAAGAAAAAAAAAAAGACAAAGAATAATTATAACAAAGACTAATTTCTCAGTCAAAGCTAACAAGGTTAGTCTCCCTAATTTATTGTTCTAGGCTCACAGAAATACAATAATCTGAACAGTTAATAAGCAATGTTCCTTTATGATGATTGACTGAGTTAAACAGTGAGTTTTACATTTTTTGGAATTTTGATAGTTTCATGAGTATTTTCATATTAAAATCATCTCATAATTAAAAGTAACACTAATCCGTTCTTCTTCCCCCACAAAAATGTTTAAAACTAATACATCTAGTGGTAGACATAAATAAAGTTTTATACCTCATGGTATTGATGGACATGTTTGCCATAGCAGAATTCATATTTCCACCAACCAACACCCTACAGAAAAGAAAACAGATCAAATTATGTACAGAGAAGGGGAGACTGGGGCCTGTCTCAATATTGCCACATAATAGTAATAGAAAAAAAATAATTTAAAACACCTGAAATATCAGTAATATAGTTGAAAATTAAAATTAAAAATTACTGACAAAATAATAGACAAATACAGAGAACAAATGCGCTTTGATAAAATAAAATGAAAATTCCCTTGTAAGTGCATTTCTCACGGGAGCTATTAGTCAGAGTCAAAGTTTTACCTTTGTAGATGTTAACTCAAGTTTTAAATGTGATTGCTATATAGTCATTGATACCTATTCCAGTGGTTAACCAGAATCACATTGTGTCTCAGTTATATATATATATGTATATATTGTCTGTCAAATAAAGGTCAAGTATTAGTTTGTGATAATGGCTCTGGATTAGAGTATATTAAAATGCAGAGAGAAAATGTCCATGGAGAGGCTTCCAGAATGTTGCCATTTCTCTATATAGTCCAAAAACTTTTTCAGTGTTGCTAATGCCCCTTGACTAAATAACATGCAAATAAAAGCTGTAAACTAAATATTTAAATGGAACATTCACTTCTCACCCCGTGAAAGCAGTAAGAACCACTAAGGAACTCTTTTATAAGTTGGTCATCTGTCAATTTGGATATGTGGGTTGTTCCAACAGTGAGCATAGGCTGAGAACCAACAGCAATGGGTTTGTGGACTGCTGGAAATCTCTCTTCTTTAGTTGGTTGCAAATCTTCCTAAAATTAAACACATATTTTTAAGGGCTTCTTTGCCACATTTAGTTTTTTCAGTTATGACTTACATTATTATTTTTATACTGTAGAAAACTTGGAAAATAGAAATTGTCCATTCATTTTTTTAATGTGTTTTTTAAAAAATGAATTTTGCTATTTTTGAAAAATGTTAGTTCCATTTACTCATTAGGGGTATGGTGCCCATTATTCCCATGCAGGGACAGTTTCCATTTCATATATTTTGTATCATTATTATCTTTTAAAAATATTTGTATTGATTTCAGAGAGGAAGGGAGGGGGAGATAGAATCATCAATGATGAGAGAGAATTTTCAATCGGCTGCATCCTGTATGCCCACTACTAGGGATCAAGCCTCAACATGGGCATGTGCCCTGACCAGGAATCAAACCAAGACCTCCTGGTTCATAGGTTGATGCTCAACCACTGAGCAACACTGGCTGGGCTTGTCTCAGTATTTTTATAAAATATTTTGCTACTTGTTAGATTTTGTGTTTCTACATTTAGCTTTAAAAAATGCGGTTACTTTAAACCATCTAATTTTGTGTGTAGAGGTTGTTTAACTAAAGGAGTAAATGTCTGTTAAACTAAAAAAAGAAAAGGTAAAATTAAAAAATGTGGTTACATAATAATAACAAGCAGGGTAAAAAGAAACTGAGTGAGAGCAAATATGTATCTTAGTTATAATTATGCAATTATAGCAGGGCCTGGAGGAACCTGTAAGTTAGTCAGGGAAGATACCAACTAATAAGGGTGTAGGTACCAGCAGATTCACAGAGGTAGGGGTAATTCAAAAAGACTTTAACAACAAATTGGAACATGAAGACTTCACAAAGAGAAAACCCTTGGTTAAGGCATAAAGCATAAATAATAACTTGCGACTTAGGTGAATGTCTCTGTGTGTTTTGTGTTTGTGTGTGCATATACATGTGAACTTGAGGAAAAGGTAAAGCAAAGATGTGAGGAAAGTATGGTATGATATTTTAAGCTAGAGAGATAAGCAGGCACTATATGGTGAAAAACTATACAATCCCAAGATGTTTGGACATTCTGTTATAAATTTTGGGCAAAGACATGGAGCGATCAGGTTTTTAAGTAATCACTTACTTCAGCAGTGGCAGGGAAGAGTAAGAACGAATCAGGAGGTAAGAAGCCAACTTAGGAGCTGTAAGAACCCAGGCCAGAGATGAAGAGAATTTAAAGTAAGGGAGTGAAAGAGGAAGGGTGGAGAGAAGATGATAGTTCTGAAAGAGGTGAATGAGTTAGAAGCTGGGTATTGACAATGAATGAAGAGGAAATGAATCTAGACCAGAATTGAAGAAGTGAGTGTACCAATTAAAATTGAATAAAAAAAACTGAATAAAATAATCTAAAAAATTAAATACAAAATGGGTTCCTAGTAAATGTACAGTGCACATACCTCCTCTTTCACCTGCTGGAGGGGCCATTGACCAGCTGTGGTTCTTTTTATTTCAGCTTGGAAGTCATTGGGCAGTTACTCTAGAAACTAATGACCTTATCTATCCTGTCTCCTCTTCAATATTAAGGGAAAACAGAGATTGCCAAAATGGCTTCTTATCTTTTGAAAGGACCTTGAATTTTATGTATAACTCTTTCCATATTCAGAGCCTATTATGCTCCTGGCACTAAATGCTAAGCATTAAGAATGAAACATAGTCCTAAGGAGCTAAGGTCTAATAGACTAAACTATCTACCTAATAAAAGAGTAACGTGCTAATTGACGGTACCTTCATGACACCCACCAGCCAATCAGAAGGGAGAGTGCAAATTAACACAACAAAGATGGTGGGTTAATTTGCATATTCAGGCGCTGAGTGGACGGGGATGGGGTGGGACGCTTGCGTCATTGCCATAGGGACAATGCAGGTGTTCTGCACCACCCCAGACGCTCAGAGCCTCTGGGCAGCGTGGGAAGGCAGAAAGGCCGCTCTGGGCTGGAGTGAAAAGGCTGCTCCGGACAGAGTGAAGACGGTGCCGGCAGACAGGGAAACAAAGGCCCATTCTTGCACGAATCTTCATTCGTGTATCGGGCCACAGTAAGATTAGTGAAGAAAAACAATACTGCACAGTGAAACCTGTAGCTGAGATAAGGAGAAGTAGGAAGAATAAAAGCATGAACATTTATTATTGCTTCTTGTGGACAGAAAATCTACTGTCATGTTTAAGAAAAATTATTACAATAAAAACAAGATGACAGTAGTTCGTGTAGTAGAGTTTATTTTATTATTTTTAAAAAATATATTTTTTTATTGGTTTCAGAGAGAAAGGGAGAGCGAGGACAAGAAATAGGGTTTAGAACTTCATAAAATAGACTCTTAATAGTCTAGTAATCTCTATATTAACATATTAACACAGGCAGAACATCAAACCAATATTCTGATAGACAGATTTGTATTTTTGTTTAAAAAGAAAAAAAATTATTTAACTTTATAATAAAGCTTGATCCATTTTTAAAAGGCAAACCATAGACCAAATATCAATTATTAAAAGAAAAGCTATATGTAATACACTCAATTTATTGTATGTACTCTATAATCTAGAAAAGGAAGTACTGAGAAAATACTATTAGATAATTCTCATACCTCTTTGTTTCTCCTAAAAGGCACCCTTAGAATTTCTTCCTGCTGTTCCAACTGTCTCAGAGTGAGGGGCTTAAATGGTGATCCTGGCAGTGATTGGCAAAATATGTCATTCACTGGAGATGCTCGGAATCTGTTTGGTAAGAATACAGCATTAATATGGCAACTTTAAAGCATGTGCATTTCAAGCTTAAAATATTAAATCCACATCCTACCTATATTTAGGATGATTGCACAAGAGTGGTGTCAAAATGACAACTTCATATTCACAAGTTGTAACTTCGGCTACTGAAAGAATTTCATGCTTAGATTCAGGATGACATATGTACATCACAGTACTTGATCTGGGCCGATTCTGTTTCAAACTACAAGGTGTACCACTTCCCATTCCCACAGGATAGTAGGGTGTCATCTGACCTTCGATATTTTTAGTGGGAATCTTAAAAAAAGAGTATAGAACAGACTTTTCATTAGAAATGGGGGTAGGAGTGAAGATGGGAGAAGCACTTAATCTGAAAGGAAGACAGCTATATTTTATTTACAAACTAACATTTATAAAGGTAACTTTTATATATTTCTATGAGTTCTCCCTCTAATAATAGTCTTTTGACTCATAAAGTTCTAATTTGAGGAAACACATTTTTAGAGCTAGTTTAATACAGCAAAAAAAAATTTTTTTATTCAGTACTAAAAGGAAAATGTTAAGTAAATCCACATTTATATAAAAGGCTATAATATCATGTTTAATATGAGTTATTTTTAATAGTTCTAAGAAAGAGACTAAGATAAAAATGTAGGAATATACTATATGGAGCTGGTCAGAGCTTTCTTTACTAAACTCTCAGTGCATGGCTGTGTTAGAGCTTAGATTCTAGAGATTTGAAGTTTGATTTGTCAAAATGTGGAGTTACATAATAAAACACTATCTTCTAAAATAGGAATCAAAATACTGTACTGTTTATTAATCTGCTTATTCTTTTTCCTTGTTATTTATATTAATAGAAATATTTTTCAGCACATAAACTCTTCAATAAACCTACTTAAAGTCAGCAAAAGATAAATTAAGAAATTTTCAGCTGAAACCGGTTTGGCTCAGTGGATAGAGCATTGTCCTGTGGACTGGGAGGTCCTGCGTTCAATTCTGGTCAAGGGCATATGCCTTGGTTTCAGACACATCCCCAGTAGAGGGCGTGCAGAAGGCGGCTTATCAATGTCTCTCTCTCATTGATGTTTCTAACTCTCTATCCCTCTTCCTTCCTCTCTGTGAATAATCAATAAAATATATTTTAAAAAAAAGAAATTTTCATGGAATGGGGGAACAAGGGAACACCTCAGAAGACAAACGATTATTAGAGAGTTAGCTCCCATATTATCATCTACATAAACACAAGAAAAACCTAAGGTAAGGACTCTGGAGGCATGGAGTTCATCTTGTATCACTTTGGTACCCTGTCAGCGCATGTCCAAACAGGCAATAAATAAATGTTTCCAGAGAAAAATATTTTGAGATTTCTTATATGTTATTTTCATGCAAGTGTCTAGAATTAGAGTGTCCTGGGTTCAAACCTAAGCTTTGCATTTACTAGTTTGCCATTTGTAAAAGTAGAATAATAATATACAGGATGGGACAAAAGTAGGTTTATGGTTGCTTGTATGGAAAATAATTTAATAAATAGTAATATTAGACTAAACTGTTTTGTATACTCACAATTATAAACCTACTTTTGCGCCACCCTGAATATACACTAAGGTTGTGGGAGAATTAAGAATTACCTTTTATTACATGCCTTATAAATTAGTACTCAATAAATGTTAATTTTCTTCCCTTACCTTTTTCTTTTATAATTTCACACTTTGAATTTCATCTTGCTATTCTCTAGAGCCATAGTAAATAAATATTTTATCTCAAAGGTAGTCTGTAAAATTAAAATCTTTTAAAACAAGCAATGATATATGTTTCTACAATTAGCTTTACCAATTCTCCCAAAGCCACCTTTTTAAATTATTGGCATCCCTTTTAAGTAAATTTTAAGGCCTGCTGTCATTTCACTTTATTCTAATAGAAGTATCATTCTAATATAAAGCCATTTATTTTTTTAAAATATATTTTACTGATTTTTTTACAGAGAGGAAGGGAAAGAGATATAGAGTTAGAAACATCCATGAGAAAGAAACACCAATCAGCTGCCTTCTGCACACCCCCTACTGGGGATGTGCCTGTAACCAAGGTACATGCTCTTGACCGCAATCAAAACTGGGACCTTTCAGACTGCAGGCTGACGCTCTATCCACTGAGCCAAACCGGTTTCAGCATGATATAAAGCCATTTAAAGAAATATCCTCTTATCAATAATTTAACCCTGGAAATTTTTAAGATTCAGAAAGCATTCATTGAACTACAGGGGCATTTAAAAATTGTGAGTAAGCACCCTAAAGAATCATTCTTTTTAAATAATCCAATTCAATTATCAATTATGCATTCACATTTAATAAACATTTATGAAGTGCCTCTGTTATGCTTGGCATTCTGCTTTGTCCTACAGGAGGTAAAGAGATAAAGATAGTCCCTGCTTTTAATATGCCTGTGGTCTGATACTTTGTTATTTATATAGTTTTAAATTTATATCTATCTATCTATCTATCTATCTATCTATCTATCTATCTATCTATTTTAGAGAGGAAAGGGGAGAAAGATAAAGAGATAAACATTGATTTATTGTTCTACCCATTCATGCATTCATTGACTGATTTCTGAATATACCTGACCAGGGATCAAACCTGCAACCTTGATGTATTGGGGCTATGCTCCGACTGAGCTACCCAGATAGGGCGTACCCACAGGAGATAGAGACCAAACACAAAATCTCTATTGTAAATGTTTCCATGGTTAAAGAGAGGAAACCTCTACTAAGCACAGAGATGATATAATGATAGTATAGAAATTTTCCCAGACATGCCTTTGGTAAAGTTGCTTATTTTTGTATGAACTTAAAAGTAAATAAGAGTATTATGTGTAACTTTTCTCAGAAAAATCTAACATATTGCAAATTTCTTCCACCTAAGCTTTTGAGATAGTTGACACAGTTCAGAACACATGGCTATATTTTGTTAATGAAGTTATATAAATTCATGCCTAACAGATGTCAAGAGAAAAATCAACATTTGTCACTTGCCTCTCTTGATGTTTCCCTTTCTTCTGCTTCTTGTTCTGTGAAATAATATAAAAGTAAGGTAAATATAAAGAATAACAGTAACTACATACAAGACACAAATGATTACGTTTTCAATCAACTCTGTAATCTTAAGCTTCTTTCTAAACATGTGTGTACTTTTTATCTTACTAGTCTTACCAAGTTGAAATTGTGTTATTTGAAAGGACAGTCATATTTAATTTTTGCCTAGGAAATACTCTATTTGATGCAAAAAACTTGGTCACAATAGTATCCTTTTAAAGTATTTTTATCTCAGTAAAAAGTTTAATCATAAATTAGTGGTCAGTCTGAATATACATTAATAAAAGATTTCACAATTTGAGGAATACATCTACATGTCTATTTCAATATATAAAAACTTTGCTTAAACCAAGCAAGACTAGCACTATATAACAGTAACATGTATATCTTATGAGATTAAAAACAAACAAATATATTAATAGGTAGAAAAAAGCATAATGTTTGTTAAAGCAGAAAATAATAAAAAGATCTTTTTGAAAAAGTTTTCTAAGAAATTGCTCAGAAATTTTTTTAGTGTTTTAACATAGTCTCCAACAAAATCTTTTAAATTCCATTTACTTTATATCAAATTCTGGCATTACTATCAAGTCAGTATAGATACAAACCTTTTTCAGCTTTAAGGGTCTTAGCCAACATATTCCCAAGGTAGTACTCGTGAATATTTACTTTCTATATTTAAAAATAAAATAAAAAATATGAGTATTTTGCAAATACATTTTTCAAAAATACAAACTTAAAATGTTAATGTTAAAATGTTAAAAATAATGTTAATCTCATTATTAGAGTTCTCCTTTTATAATGTTCCATACTTTGTATTTTCTTTTTAAAAAATTTAAATTGATTTTTAAAGAGAGAAAGGAAAGGAAAGGGGAGGGAGAGAAACATTGGTTTGGCTGCCTCTTGGATGCCCCCTACCTGGGATTGAGCCTACAACCAGGGCATGTGTCCTGACCCGAAACCTAGCTGGCAACCTTTAGGTGAATGGGATGTTACCTGACCAACTGAGCCACACCGGCTAGGGCATACTTGGTATTTTGAAGGAAAACATACCTGACCACTTTCTTTCTCTTCATGGTACTGCCGAATATATTTTCCATGACATACTTCATAAGTCCAATAAGATTCAATCTAAGAAAGAAGGATGTATTGAAATACACAAAACCCACATGACTCAATTCAGTTCCTTTTTGATACTTAAGGTAGATAAGATTTTCCCCAAGATTTAGCGTAAGCTTTCATTAAATGAAACTTACTATTATGCCTTAAAAAAAAAAAAAAAGAAATTTCTGAAGTCTATTCATGGTTTTCACTAATTAACTGTATGTGAAAATTCTGTGAAGAAAATAGCTATACAATAACCCGCAGGCTTAGGGATCATTTTTCCATATAGCTTACAAGGTAATAATTAGCATTTTTAGTTAAAATTGTAAAAAATTGTTTTTGATCTGAAAAACATTCAAAACTGGTAAGTGATATTATTTGATATTAGTATTACTGGGTGTCTGCTATATACACTGTACAGAATTAAATTAACAAAATACTATTAAGCAATAGCTTAGATTTATACCTGAAAATCTGATACAAAATAAAAGAAATGAAGAATTATATTCAAGGACCTATTGGCTGTTGAAAATTTATTCTCTAGTTATCAAGTAAACATAGAATACATACTCTGTAGGAACAACTGCTTTGTTTAAATAGTGGCTCCAGTAGCTCTCTTGGAGTAGGACCTTTATAATCCTTTTCTTCTTCCTATGAAAGAACTAGAGTTTAATATTTGTAATTATTCTAGAACTTCATTCAAATCTACTGTTGGTTGTTAAATCATTGGTCAAATCACAAATGCTTGGAAATAAAAAGGAATAAAAAAGTCAAATTCTATATAATGAAAGCCTAATATGCTGTGTCTGGTCATCCATTCAACCAATCAAAGCGTAATATGTTAATGATATGCTAAGATCGCTCAACTGTTCACTATGATGTGCACTGACCACCAGTGGGGCAGATGTTCCGACCAATAGGTTAGCTTGCTGCTGGGGTCTGGCCAATTGGGACTGAGTGAGATGGGCCAGTCATGCCCTGGAGCCTCCCTCACTGGCTGGGCAACCTCCTGCGTCCCTCTTTGGCCCTGATTGTGTACCAGTGGAGTCCCTCAGCCTGGCCTGTGCCCTTTCACAATCCAGGACCCTTTGGTGGATGTCAGAGAGCTGGTTTTAGCCTAATCCCACAGGCTAGGCTGAGGGACCCCACTGGTGCACAAATTCTTGCACCAGGCCTCTAGTCCTTTAATAATTATCTATGGTATACCACTTCTTTCAAAAGAATTGAAATATAAAATATGGAGCCATAGAATAATCTTCCATTCTTTCTTCTCTTAAGAAAAGCTTTTTGAGCATCAGTTTACTGAACAATTCTTAGACTCTTTCAGAATTTTTAAATGATTTCACCCAAATTCTAGCTAAAAAAGCCTCAAAATAGTTGAGTCTTGTAGAATATAATGAAAATTTTAAGGTACTTCTTAGTTTCATAGGTATTTTTACACTTCAGATTTGAATGCCAAATATATACATATGTGTATGATTATGTGTGGTGGTTTGTGTCTTAAGTAGGTTTAAAACAAAATTAAACAGCTGTCACCGATTTCAAATCTGAACAAAACTAAGAAGCACTCACTGAGTTTAATATTTCCATTTCACAGATCATGAAAATATTACATAATTAGCTCAATAAATTTATTGAGTGGAAGAACTGAGTTTCAAATTTTTTTCAAGGTTTCATAGCTAACTATAGCCTATACCTCAGCCTCCTGGCTCCTATGCTGATGTCCTTTCCATTTTACCATGCTGCCTCTCCTGTTTCATCTTGAAAGAAGTCATTGCCTTAAAGGATGGATAAGAGGCAGTTAGTTAGGGCATTTTAGGAGGAAGAAATGGGCAGGAGCTAAGGCAGTTAGAAAGCATAAGGTACCTAGAGATTTATTAGCAATTCTCTATTAAAAATGTCACATATATATTTAAAAATTATATCTTGTTACAAAACCCTCATTTCTATAAAGGAAAGCAAGAATGAAGTTAGATTTTCATTCAAAACATCAATAATAGGTGGTTAATTTTTCCAAGTTGAACTGTAAAATCAAAGATTTTAGAATAATAGAAGTGACTATTATAACAAAATAGGGTTAAAAACCTGTCATTCAATTTTAAAGTGTGAAGTTATAATGTTTTAAGTAAATATCTTTGGTGACAGGGATTATCAATATACTTATAAAAACATACCTCATCCCCACCTGTCACAAGAGGAAGAATACATTTATATTTCTCTTTATGTGTAGTTGTCATGATGACATAATTATCTTCTTTATACAAAACTCCAGTTGTGGGCTAGACAGAGAACAAAAAATACACATTACTTCCTCTGGTTAAATTGCATTACACTGATAACTTACAGTCCTCAGTCAAACTTATTCATCCCTTCAACAGAGGATTTTAAAACATTTCCATAGGAAAAGGGAAAAGATTATATGTATTTTTAAATGGCAAAATGATGATGACAAACTTTTACAGAGAAGAAGGGAGAGGGACAGAGAGCTAGAAACAACCATCAGCTGCCTCCTGCACACCCCTCACCAGGGACGCACCAGTAACCATGGTACATGCCCTTGACCAGAACTGAACTTAGGACCCCTCAGTACCCAGGCCAATGCTCCATCCCCTGAGCCAAACCAGTCCTGGCAGAATCTACAGTACTTTATAAAAGTACTTGCAATTGTGTTGGATGGGACACTTGAACAAAATATAGTGCCGTATTTTTCACATTTGGATACTGTACAGATAAATTACTTCTAAAAGAAAAAATCATCATGGGTCATTTGTGCCAACTTAAATTTTTTTTTTTAAATATATATATATATATATATATATATACCATGGGTCAGCAAATCTCTCTATATAAAAGCCCAGTGACCAAACGGCAGAATGACCAGTCACTGTGATGCAGGAGCTGCCCCCTGGTGGTCAGTGCACTCCCACAGTGGGAGTGCTGCTTGGCTGACTGGGATAAGCAGCATTCCCACAGCTGGCCAATCCCCACAGGCCACTCCTGCACTAATGCACAAATCCATGCACCAGGCCTCTAGTCTTTTCTATAAAGGGCCAGATAGTAAATAATTTAGGCTTTGTGGGCTGTATGGTCTCTGTATAACTACTCAACTATGCCACTGTAGTAAGAAAGTGCATAGGCAATGTATAAGCAAATAGGAATAACTATGTTATAAAAAAAAATGATTTACAAAAACAGGTAGTGGGCAAGCCCAAAGGTAATTTACCAACTCCTGATATATATCAATGAAACTATCCCTAAATCTTTCTATACTAGGAAGCAAAACAAATTTGAACCAATATAATTTAAATGAACATTTCATTTATAAATCCCTGTGATAGCAAATGTGTCACTAACTACTAAGGCAGAGATTTCACAGTCTATAATATGTGTTCTATGATCATTCAATTCTCTCTTATCTTTTCTATTCTTACAGTACTATGAAACCACTATACTATTTGGCTCTACTATTAAGTACCTTTGTTCTCTTCTCAATTTAACAAAAACATTTAACCATAATAAAACCAGTACTATTTGACACCAATGCCATCTTAAACACAAATGCAAATTAGGGCATTGTTTTCCCAAGACAAAAAATTTAAATGAAAAAATAGCAGTAAATATGAGCTGTATTAACTACATGAAATATAAAGTCTTTTATAGTTATTAACTCCTTGCTCCTCAAAACAAGTGTTCTATCCATCTTACACAAAAGGAAACTGAAGTCCAGAGTTTAAATAATTTGTCCAAGGTAACACAGCTAGTAAGTACAGTTTCCATGTCCTGTGCTCTTAACTGTTTTAATATATTTGAATCAGCTTTTAATTTTTTCTTAGATTACTATATAGATTCTTGGTTTATGGTCAAGGATCCTTTAAAAAAAATAAATTTATTGGAGTGACATTGGTTTATAAGATCATATAGGTTTCAAGGGTACATTTCTATGACACATGATCTGTGTATTTCACTGTGTGCCCACCACCCAAAGTCAAATCATTTTCTGTCACTACATATTTGGTCCCTTTCACCTTTTACTATCACCCGCCCCAGGATCCTTTTTAAAAAGATTATTATAAGAAGGGGAATGAAAGTTAGAGTTGCAAAGTCAAATTTACACTAATGGAATCCTTAGAAACATTAATTTAGTTGAGCCAATAAACTGCTGTAGCACAATGCCTTTCAATGTTTTATAATATTCAGAATATATGACAGTGAGTTCTTCAAACATGACTCACATTTCTTAACAATGGCTGGTCTGAATTATTGTACAATCATTGCTGTACCGTAATGAAGGCAAATATTAGCACGTATATGTATTCACCTTTTTTTGTAAAGTATCTGCAGCTCTAATGTTCAGAGTTGAATTCTATAGCAATATTGACTTATTTACTGACATGTTCACCACAATGCTAACAATGGAAAAAGGAACTGTTTGCCGTGTGGTCTGGCTCAGTGGATTGAGTATCGCCCCATGTACCAAGAGGTCACCTGTTCCATTCCCAATGGGGCACCTGTGCAGGTTTCAGGCTCGATCGCCAGTAAAGGGCATATAAGAGAAAGCCAATTGATGTTTCTCTCTCATGGGCTTTTCCATTTCTCTCTCCCTCTCCCTTCCTCTTTGAAATCAGTAATAAAACAAAACAAAACAAACAAAACATAAACCTCATTTCTCTGCTTTTTGTTTTCAAGGACTAGGGAGGGGTAACAAGAAATAGAAGCCATCAATATTTTGTGTGAAAATGCCAAGATTTGTCTTTCATTAGTTCAAGAAAGGCTACTTTCCTCATCAATAAAACAGATCAAGAAGAAATTCTTATATCTGAAAATTGTTCACTGAACAGAGTCACTTATTGGGATGATAAAGAAAAATTTGTAACAAACTCTACCCTTCTTTTTTTGTAATGGAAATTACTGGGGAAAAGTAACATTTTAAAAATTTTTGTGATTTTCTAAGTTAAAAATTTTTTTCAACCTACTACTAAATGCTTCCTTTAGATTTTATGAAATAGGCTCTTCAGTTTAGCAACGATATAATAAATTCTGCATGTATAGAATTACAGATGGGATAACCTTAACTAAGCTAACCTAATCCTAACACTAAGCCTTAACACTAGCCCTACCCTAAGGAAAAAAAAAGAATTACAGATGGTGTAAAAAAACTTGTTTTATGTACTTAAACCTTAAACTATTTTCATTGTTATAGGTAACATTAGTGACTTGACAAAAATCAGATTTAACAAAGGGGTTTGGTACTTTAAGGTTAAAGAACTTTACAAATATCTAGACAGGGGAGAAATCCTTAATGAATCTGGAGGAATTAAGATAGAGAATGAGAGACAGAACCATCTGAAAGAGGCTATAAAATAGTCAGTGGCACAACTTGTCAACATATATAACATGCTTGGAACCATGGAGTAAGTCACCACTCTCCAAAGTGCAGTGTTTGAGGAAAGTTTTTGAGTGGGAATACATTTCTATATTAACAAGAGAAGTAGAGAAAATTAGATTTATTTTGTAGTTTTATTCTGAAATTGATGAACTCCGTGAAGTAATGAGTAATTGAATACTTTAATGACCTAGAAGTGACATTTCAGAAGGAAAATACATACACAAAAACAAAATTTAATGCTAAAAACCAGTAAAGAATATAACTAATGTAAACATTTAAAAATTTACTAATTTTTGGTGCTTAATACTTTTCCTAAAATTTGGAAGCAAAATTGTAATGATTATGTGTTTCTTGATATATATGAATGGGATGATGATTTAAAGCACAAAATACTTTTAGACCTAAAAGAAATCAGGATCTAATTCAGTCCCTTCCAATTTTAGATGGCAGAGAGATAAAGGTCCTCTCCCTACTTTCTGCAGCTGCTTAGTTTTACACAAATGTCCAACCAACTGGCCCATAAAACAAATGACAGTGCCAGGTGAGGGGAGCTGCAGTTTCAATTACATAAGTAGGAAAGTGAAGCCTTAAGACTATAAAAATATTTTAAAAAAAAATTAAAAAATCAATGATGTTTCTTGGGGCTTATTTTTGCCTGAGGGCTATAGACCTTTTGCCAACTCACAGAAAAATCTTTTTCTGAAAGTAACTCAAACTTAAAAACAAGAAAAAGCAGTGGATAGAGCGTCAGCCTGAGGACTGAGGGGTCCCGGGTTCGATTCTGGTCAAGGGCATGTACCTTGGTTGTGGGTGCATCCCCAGTGGGGGGCGTGCAGGAGGCGGCTGATCGATGTCTCTCTCTCATGGATGTTTCTGATTCTCTGTCCCTCTCTCTTCCTCTGTAAAAAAATCAATAAAATATATTAAAAAAAACCAAACAAGAAAAAGTCTCCCCAAATCTTCAACTGTCCCCATCTTAGATTATGCATTGCCAAAGAAAAGTAATTAAAAACAAAATTTCAAAATAAAATCGATAGATATGTGAAAGGTTGGTATAGCATTTCCTCTCTCTAGCGAGTAAACAGCAGGGCCAGAAAGAAAACTGAATAACTTGGGAGTAACCTCTAAAAAGGCTAATTTAAATCATCCACTTATAGATTGGTAAATCTGGTAGGGCCATATATCAGCATGAGTTTTTAAATTAAAGAAAAAAACAACAACAACACAGGTGCAAGAGAAAAACATTTTAATGACCAAATTCTTTAAACATCTGTCACGTTCATTCCAAGTGTGCTGTCTGGAAACAATAGCCCCAACCCTGGTAAAGTTATATCTGACTTACAACTGTTGTATATTATCAATACAGGGTGAGGCAAAATGAGGTTTAGAGTTGTTCCTATGGAAAAGACTACAATAATTAATAATTACACAAGAATAAACTCTGTTTTGTGTACTCACAACTGTAAATCTACTTTTGCTCCACCCTGTATGTCATGGCATTAACCCAAAGATAAACCTGGCTTCCCGGAGAAATATTTACTTAGATAAATTTGAACTGCCACAATGAGAGAACTGAAAACTGGGGGGAGGATGGGGTGGAGAAATAAAGCAGGTGTGAAATATAGCAGAAACTAACATTTGCAAATAGAAACTGGTTGCGGCAATGATGGCATCCCGTTCCATCTTGTTTCGATGAGTTAGTAACAGGACAATATACTGGAAAATAGTTTCCCAAGTGGAATGACTATAGGTAACTGGAATAAAAAAAAAATTTAAGCCGTTTTCCATTTCCAAGGACTTCAGTTTGAAACAAATGAATCAATCACTACAGGGTATCAGATAAGCGCAATTTTCATTAGCTTACAAGTGGATAGGAAAACTTTTCAGCAATCACTCCCCAAAGAGAAGGACTGCAGAATTTCATTTACGGTGAGGTTATATATATATATATATATATATATATATATATATATATATTCATTATTGGAAAACTGCTCATAAAAAAATCTCACTTTCTGGGGTCTTCATGAACAGTCGTCATGCACCCAGTCTGTAAAGGATTTACATTGCAGGGAGGAGGAGCATCGTTAAGCATCTCAGGCCCGATTGCCATCTCAAAACCAGCTTTTGAAGGGAGACGGGCTGTGCACATATGGACGTGTGCGCATAAAAAAAAAAAAAAAGAGAAGAACGAAGGTGAATGAGAGGAGGGGACCTCCTCTCTGCAGTCCACCAGGGTGGTGTGTGGGCAGGGCGGTGTGCAACAGCCGCAGTGACTTCCTAGAGAGAAGAGAAGGGGCAACTCCTGACGTGGTTCTAGGAAGACGCCCTCCCCGGAGAGGGAGTGTGGGTAAGAGCGAGTCTAAGGGACTGAAAGAGTGAGCAGCTGGCCGCCGGATCCCCGATGCTCGGCAGAGGGGACGCAGCCACAATCATGTGTTCGAGAAACACTTGCTGCATAAGTGAATGAATGAATGAATGAATGAGCGCGGGACCCCCGGCGTTTTTTTGGGGGGAAAGGAGGCACGCGCGCCTGCACAGGTGCTTTTCTAGGAGAAACAAGCACAGCATACCAAGGGGAGGGGAGGGGCCGCACCCTGAACGCCGGGAGGACGCGAGATGGCTACGGGCTCGCGAGGGCACTGACCAGAGAGAACTCGGTGCCGGGCCAGTTGACTCGGAAAGGGATGTCGTCGCTGAGTTGGGGGAGCGCTCGGGCGCCGCCGGACGCCTCTAGGAGGCCGCAGAGGACCAAGAGCACCGGCCCGCCCGGGGCCAGACTCCGCGCGCCGCCGCCGCCGCCGCCGCCGCCGCCGCCTCCTTCCTCCATCCTCCGCCCGCCGTCTTCTGCAGCCGCCAGCACAGCCTCCTCGGCCACACAGGAGAGGAGGAGGGGAGAAGGAGGAGGAGGAGGCGGCGGGACGACTTAAACGCCCAGGCAGCCCGGGGCCCAACCGCCGCCACGTCTCCTTCCGGAGAGCCGGGCTACGCCGCCCCTGTCCCCTCGGGGCACCCGCCGCCGTTTCCGGGGCAGGCGCAGCATCAACATCCGGGGTCACCGGGCCGCCGCTACGGAAGCCGGGAGGGCGGCGGGGCTTCGCTGGTTTCTCACAAACCGCAGTTTCGCGGCGGGGGAGGCAGGGAGTCGAGCCCGGCGGTCTCCCGGGAGGGGACGCTGAAGACCGGGCCTCGGACCAGTTTTTTTTTTTTTTTTTTCCCCGGCGGAGAAGTTACGGCACCGAGAACCGGTGAGTTGGGGAGGCGGTGGTCGCGCCCGCCCGCCCGCCCGCCGGCCCCTCTGCGCGGCTCCCCAGCGTGGGCAGCAGTCTGGCCGGGTCCTGTCCGTAGACGGGGAAACTGGAAGTCGTGCCCGCCGGGGAGAAGGGACGGTGTTCCGGACCGCTTTCCCCTCTCGCTGCTTTTCTTCCCCCCCCCGGTCCCCTCCGCACCTGGCTTCTGCGCGCTGCCTCTCCCCGCCTCTCCCGCGGCGGCGGCGGCCCCCCGCGAACCAGCGCGGGCCGTTTGCTCAGCCGCTGCAGCGCTGGGCTAGGGATGCCCCCCGCGCCCAGGAAGCCTGTCGCAGTTTGAGATCGCGGTGGTCCCCTGAGGGGTTGGCATGGACCAGCCTCTCCTCATGGGGAGGGCAGCTGGGTATCGCTGTCCCTACATTTCTTTCTTCTTCTTCTTCTGTCCCTACATTTCTTTCTTCTTCTTCTTCTTCTTCTTTTTCTTCTTTTTTTAACCCTACTTGGGGCTCCTTCTTCATCCCGGTGGGAAAACGTTGGCTTGTTTTATTAACGAAGCTAAGTTTCCTTCTGTGAGGCTGCAGGGCCCAGTGCATGTGAGGTTATGAATCATCACGTGAGGTTAAGACACATCTGCCTGCATTCAAAGTAAGACAAAAGTTTGGGTCTCCTGCATCTCCTTTAAAAAAAAAAAATGCCACCGTTTTAATTTCTAACCTAATGGATTACACAGTGTTCGCCAAAGAGCACCTGTCATTGTCTTTCTGGTGGTGGGAAAGGCTGAAACGTTTTCTAGATCTGCTAAAGACTGTTTCTCAACCCCCCAATCCCGAATTTGAACCAAATCACAAAGCAGGAAGGTAGTTTATTTACTTATTATTATTTTAAATATATATTTTATTGATTTTTTTACAGAGAGGAAGGGAGAGGGATAGAGAGTTAGAAACATCGATCAGCTGCCTCCTGCACACCTCCCACTGGGGATGTGCCCACAACCAAGGTACATGCCCTTGACCGGAATCAAACCTGGGACCCTTCAGTCTGCAGGCTGATGATCCATCCAACTGAGCCAAACCAGTTAGGGCTACTTATTATTTTTAAAAATTATTTATTGTTTAAAGTATTACATGGGCCTCCTTTATCCCCATTGACCTTTCCTGAGCCACCCTCACCTCCCAGCATATGCCCTCACGCCCCTACTATCTGTGTCCATTGGTTATGCTCATATGCATGCACACAAGTCCTTCACCTTTCGCCTTCCCTCATAGGTTAGACAGTCTGTTCCATGCTTCTATGACTCTGTTTCTATTTTTGTTCATCAACAACAGTTTATGTTGTTTGTTATATTGCACAAATGAGTGAGATCATGTAATATTTATCTTTCTCTGACTTTCCCTTAGCATAATGCTCTCCAGTTCCATCTTGCAAATGGTAAGAATTTCTTCTTTTTTAGAGGAGCATAGCATTCCATTGTGTAGATGTACCACCGTTTTTTTTTTCTCACTCTGTCATGTTTATTTTTTTCTACTCTTTTTTTTTATTGTTGAAAGTATTACAAATAGTAGTACATATGTCTTCTTTTTTTCTCCCTCCATTGACCTCCCCCCTGGCCTCCCCTACCCCCAGTACATGCCCTCACCTGTCCCCCCGGCCCCAGTATCGTGTATCCATTCGTTATGCTTATATACATGCGTACAAGTCCTTCGGTTGATCTCTTATAGTGTCCCCTCTCCCCCAACCTCCCTTGTCTTCCCTCTGTAGTTTGACAGGCTGTTCAATGCTCCTTTTCCTTTGTATCAGTTTTCCTCCCCCGATTCTTTTCTTTAAAAAATCTTGCCTTTGCAAGAAATAACCTATAAGAGCAAAAAATGTTTGAGTTCCAATTTAAATGTCCAACAGTTCTGAGTCCCAGTTTCGATGTCAAACAGTTCTTTATGTGTACACGTCAGCAATGGTATCTGGGTGGTGGACACATGGTGGCAATGCAGGTCTGACCCTCTCTGGTTTGGTCCTATGCAACCTGTAGCGACGCATGGCAAGGCATCTTCAGCATCTTCCATCTCTGGATGTTTCTCCTCTTGTCTTTGTGGTTGTCGCAGACCTGCCAATTCCTCTCTGTTGCAAGGAGTCCATTTGGTCTTGGAGTTGTTTTCTGAAAGTATATAAACATATTCTCAATATTCTCAACCAAAAGTTAATAAAGGAGTCTTCTATAAAATTGACTTGGGATCCTTTTTATTTTTTGCTCAAACAATTTTCTTTTGGCTTATTTTGACACCATGTGTGTTTTTCATGGGTGTCTTGCTGTTAGCATTACAAATTAATTTTCTAAAGTAAAAATTTTCTAGATTTAATTTACTTACAGGATATTTTTCCTTATATGATATTACCCTATTATCCCCCCATTTTTTAAAAATAAATTTTATTGATTTTTTTACAGAGAGGAAGGGAGAAGGATAGAGAGTTAGAAACATTGATGAGAGAGAATTGATCAGCCACCTTCTGCACGCCCCCTCCTGGGGATGTGCCCACAACCAGGATACATGCCCTTGACCGGAATTGAACCTGGGACCTTTCAGTCCACAGGCTGACGCTCTATCCACTGAGCCAAACCAATTTCGGCTATCCCCCCATTTTTGATTAATGGAGGCTTTTGTAAATTTTTTAATGCAGTCTTGATAACTTTAAATTTTAATTTTGCACAAAAATATGACTACTTTAGGTTCATTGCATGTTAAGCAATTTTACCATGAGATGAACTACCAATAGAGATTTTAGTTAATACTTTAGAAACAGCTTTTTGTCCAATACAATTAAATTTTTTGAATATTCTCTTATTTCAGTTAGCCAATTTAAATTAATCTAAAAACTTGATTACTATTTTACTGTCAAGTTTAATACTCTACCAACAATCTTAGATTACCCTGTAAATATTAGTGGAAAGGATTATTTGCATTCTTGAGTAGGCCCTGAGCATTCCTGGTGCTAGGCTGGATTTAGATATAGGGCAGCTGCTGTCTGCCAAGTCTCTTTCTGTTACCTGGGTCCCGATATGAGCTGGGCCAAGTCTCTGTCTGTTTCCTGGGTCCCAATCTGGGCTTGGCATGGGAAGCGAAGCAGCCATGGGGGCAGGAGACCTCCCTTAGAAGGGGTGATGGTTCAGGCCCCTGCAAGTTTGGGGGGGATGAGGGTCTGTCCCCCACTTCTATTGACCCCTAAGTTCTCTCCTGTTGGCCCCTCTGTGACTGTGCCTGTCTTAGGTTATTCCTTCCCTGAGGAATATTACCCGTCTCTGGCTAACGAGTCATCCTGCGGAACCGAGCAGGCTGATGTGAGGTTCAGTTCTGTCTCCTTGATAGCCTATGCCCTCGTGGCCTCCACCTGCCTTGGGATCCCTCACCTGCTGGCAGGGCCCTGGCACTGATCTCATATCTTGGGGAACTCAAGTTCCTTCTCCAGGGAGGGTTCAGCTCACAGATCATGTGTACCACCGTTTTCTAATCCGGCACTTAGGCTGTTTCAAAATCTTGATTCTTCCTGATTGGGTTATGGAAGCTTGTATTTTCCTAGGAATATGTTCATTTCATCAAGGTTGTCCAGTTTGTTGGAGTAGAGTTGATCATAGTATTTTTTTACAATCCTTTGTATATCTGGGGGATCGGTTGTTACTTCACCCCTTTCATTTCTGATTTTATTTGGGTCCTCTCTCTGTTTCTTGGTGAGCCTGGCTAACAGGTTCATCAATCTGGTTTATCCTTTCAAAGAACCAGCTCTAAGTTTTATTGATCTTTTGTATTTATTTTTTACTTTTTGGCCTCTATGTCATTTATTTCTGCTCTGATCTTTATTATTTCCTTCCTTCTGTTTACTCTGGGCTTTTCTTGTTGCTTTCTTTCTAATTCTTTAAGTTGCAGGGTTAGATAATTTATTACCATTTTTCTTGTGTGTTTTTTGTTTTTGAGGTGGGCCTGTAGAGCTATGAACTTCCTTCTCAGGACTGCTTTCTCTGTGTCCCACAGATTTTGGATTGTGTTTCCATTGTCAGTTGATTCCAGGATGTTTTTTATTTCTTCTTTGATCTTGTTGGTAACCAATCATTGTTTAATAGCATGCTTTTTACCCAATGATCAAACTTTTAAAATCAGTCTTAAAGAAATGGATCACATTCATGCTTTAAAGTATTCAATCTTTCTTTCCCTAAATGATAAACTTTTAAAATAATATGTTTTTATTGATATTGATTTTAGAGAGAAAGGAAGAGCGAGGGAGAGAGAAAAGTAGAGACATCCTTAAAGAGAAACATCAGTTGCCTGTCTCTTGCATGCCCCCTCCAGGGGATCAAGCCCACAACCCGGACATGTTCCCTGACTAAGAATCAAACCAGTAACCTCTTGTGTACACGTGTTGACACTCAATCTCTGAGCCACACCAGCTGGGGTGATAAACTTTTTATGTGTGGAGGTGGTATTTATAAAATGGTACTTATTTATAGTTCTTGGTAGATTGAACAGTGAATGTGTTGTTTGGGAGTGGGAAAAAGAAATTTAAGATTGGCCTGGAGTAGGAATAGAAACACCTATTTTTGGAAATACACTCAATTAGAGATTTATATTACAGGTGCCTTCTCTCAATGGAGGATTTATTCTCATACTTGAATTCCTAACACATAACACTTAACTTTTTGTATTCCGAGAAATGAGAGCCTGAGGTCTGTGTGTGAATAGATCACGATGAGAGAAAATGTTTTGAAAGTAAGTTCCAAGGCCAGTAAAAAGAGACTTAGTTTTGCTAACAAAAGTAAGCTCTAGGGAATTGGTACCTTTACTATGATTCCTGCTGATATGGAGGTTCCAAACCCTAGCTTCTCTCTAATTCAGTACTGTTTAACTTTCCTACTGTAGCTTTGTTTCTCTCCATTTCAGTGAAAATGAATATCCCTGTTCCTGGGCCTTTTGGGACAGTGCCTTCCTATTAATATTGATGGCATGCCAAATATATATTTACATATTTTATTGTCTAACTTTTAAAAAAAATTTAATAAATCTTTATTGTTCAGATTATTATATTTGTTCCTCCCTCTCTCCATAGTTCCCCTCCACCCAGCTCCCACCCCTCCCACTGCCCTTACCTCTCCTCCTCCCTCCGCACTGTCCTCATCCATAGATGTATGGTTTTTGTCCAGTCTTTCCCTGCACCCCCATAGCACTTTTCCCCCAAGAATTGTCAGTCCACTCCCTTTCTATGTCCCTGATTCTATGATATTCACCAGTTTATTCTGATCATCAGACTTTTTATTCACTTGATTTTTAGATTCACTTAATAAATGTGTATTTGTTGTTCATAATTTTTATCTTTACCTTCTTCTTCTAATTCCTTCTTCTTTCTTCCTTCTTTCTTCTTCTAATTCTTTCAGCATTTCATATAATACTGGTTTGGTATTGATGAACTCCTTTAGCTTTTTCTTATCTGTGAAGCTCTTTATCTGCCCATCAATTCTGAATGATAGCTTTGCTGGGTAGAATAATCTTGGTTGTAGGTTCTTGCTATTCATCACTTTGAATATTTCTTGCCACTCCTTTCTGGTTTGCATAGTTTTTGATGAGAAATCAGCTGACAGTCATCTGGGTGCTCCCTTGTAGGTAATTAACTATTTTTCTCTTGCTGCTTTTCATATTCTCTCTTTGTCTTTTGCTCTTGGCATTTTAATTATGATGTATCTTGGTGTGGTCCTCTTTGTATTCCTTTTGTTTGGGGTTCTGTGCACTTCCTGGAAGTCTATTTCTTTCACCAGGTGGGGAAAGTTTTCAGTCATTATTTCTTCAAATAGGTTTTCAGTATCTTGCTCTCTCTCTTCTGGCATAATTCTGATGTTGGTACGCTTGAAGTTGTCCCAGAGGTTCCTTATACTATCTTCACATTTTTGGATTCTTTTTTCTTTTTCAGTGGAGTGTTTTTGCTTCTTTGTACAGTGGTACCTCGAGATATGAGTGCCCTAACATACGAGATTTTTGAGATATGAGCCGTCGAGCGAGCAATTTTTGCTTTGAAATATGAGCAACATTTGAGATAGGAGTAATCGCGCGGATCGGCCGGCTGCACACGACCCACCAGTTTACCGTGACTCAAGCGTCTCATGGTTTCCCATGCCTCAAGGTTATGGAATGAATTAAACTTGTATCTCGAGGTACCACTGTATTTAAAATCTTTGACTTGATTCTTGTGTTCATCTCATCTGCTGTTAGATCTCTGTATAATATTTTTTATTTCAGTCAGTGTATGTTTAATTTCTAGTTGGTCCTTTTTCATCTCCTCTTGGATCTCGCTAAATTTATCCATCTTTTCTAGGCAATTCTTGAAAAACTTTATAACTGTGGTTTTGAACTCTATATCCAGTTGTTTGTTTTCTTCCATTTCTTTTGTTTGTGATCTGTTCCTTTGTTTACACATTTTGGTGCTTCCCTGAGTTGGTAGAGAAGCTTTGTGTGCTAGGTATCCTATATGGCCCAGTTACATGAGGTGGACACTCTTGGTGCACCCCCTTGTGGACTGTGTGTACAGTCTTGTTGTAGTTAAGTCTTGATTGTTGTTGGTATCACTGGGGGGAATTGACCTTCAAGCCAATTGATTGTGTATACGCCGGGAGAACTTATGTGCTGGAGTTAGCCTTATGATACAAAGCTTGCAAAATTGCAAAAGCCTCTCTGTTCACCTTGAATGGGGCAGAGTCAGGGCTGAGCAGAGATGGCCTTGTCTTCCTGTAAGCCCTGCCCTAGGCAAGCCCTGGGTCTGTGTCCCTCAGTAATTGCTGCAGCTTTTTCTGTGTACACACGCGTGCATGCCTCCACACCTCTGCCTTTCCAGCTTCCCTGAGTTTCTGTGCGCTCTGGGGACCTGTATGAGTCTGGGTCCCCAGGGCTTACCCAAAACTGGCGTTCAGTGCAGTTGGAAGTGGATTTCACTAAAATTGGGAGATTCTGTCTCCCTCCCTCTAGAGAAAGCTAGGGGCACAATCAGCAGTCAGCCCTCTGTATGCACATTCACATTCACGTGCCTCCAGACCTCAGCCTTTTCACGGCTCCCCTAAGTTTCTGTACAGACTACCCCTGTATGAGTCTCGCCCGGAACTGGGGTTCAGTGCAGTCAGATATGGGTTTCATTGCGGTCAGGAGTTTCCATCTCCCTCTCCCACTAGAGGAAACCAGCCAGGCACTCTGCTGCCCCCATCCTCTCCACGCACGTGTCTCTGTACCTCAGCTTTTTGCAGCTCCTCTGAGTCTCCGTGAGCCCCTCTCTTTCCTTCTAGTTGTGGAATTTCCACTTAGCCAGCTTTCCTGTGGTTCTGGATGATGCTTGTTCTGTCTTTTGGTCGTAGTTTTGAAATTGTTGTGTGAAGCAGCAGTTTAGGTGTTTACCTATGCCACCCTCTTGGTTTCTTGAGCTCTAACTTCTTTTAAAAAAATAGTTTTATTAATTTTTAGAGAGTGAGAAAGGGTGAGGGAGAAACATCGATGTGAGAATGGGACATCCATTTCCTGCTCCTGTACAGACCCTACTTGGTATTAGTTTGCAACCCAGCCACATGGTCTGACCGGGAATTGAACCAGCTACCTTTTGGTGCACAGGACAACACCCAACCACGCCACACTAGCCAGGGTTCCTTTAATTCCTAACTGAAAGCTAGAAAGACATTTAAATGAGGATCATAAAGTAATTCCTTCCACTTGATATTCTGTTATGTATTGATAGAAGAATCACTGGGGATCACAAACTCCTTTGGACCTAACTTTGTAAAATAAAAGGCTAGATCTTTGAATTCACCTATGTGATTGTGAGCTATAGCATGTGAATCTTGGATTGGCCCATTATATTTGTTGAAATCTTTCTATATATCTATCAAAATTAACTCTAGCATCTTTATAAGTTATATACTACTTCATTATACAAAACACTAATCTTATTTAACTCCTGAAGAAAAAATGCAGGGTAGTTAAGATGGTTAAGTTCAGATGGTTTTTAAAATATATTGTAGAAAGATCTTGTGCTTGAGTCAAAGAAACCTGAATTTTTGCTACTTATTAGATGTGTAACTTTATGCAAGTTACTTCGAGAAAATGCTTTCGTATAGAAGTGCCTGGTATATCCTTATGTGATATTCATTAGTAAATGTCAGTATTTTTCTTGTACAGGACAAATGAAATGCCTCTGAAACACTAATATTGAAAGCGTTTGAAAATATTTAAAAGCTATACGGCTGAGTCAATTACCAAGAAAAATATTAATAAGAAACAGACACACACACGTCTATGTAGGATAGCTTTATTTATTTTTGTTTTCATATTTGTCTCCTCCAGAAAGCTTATTTCTTTTCTTTTCTTTTTTCCATCACCATTTATACCCTCTAAGCCCACTTGCACCTCCACTCTCCTCCCCCACTTCCCACAATCACCATATAGGACAGCTTTATTTTTATTCTGTACTATTAGTTATGCCTGGGTTAAAAGAATTTTTATTGCTTCATATTAGATTTAATGTGATAATGAAATTCTTTTCACATTAAAAGCTTTTTAGAGAGACTATATCCTTTTGAGAAAGAAATAATCTGATGAGTTTGAATCAAGGCTAATTCTACATGAATTAATAATGTATATTATTATTATACATTTCTTACTGAGTGGCACCATCACCACTAATTCAGCAGAAGCCTTTGTTTAGGTGACAAGAAAGAAGGGTAAAAATTTCTGTCTAGCAAATGATTGGCCTGGAGCAGAAGTAGAATCATCTATTTTAAAAAATCCACTCAATGCCATTTTTTTTTTACTTAAAAAAGTTTACAATTCTAAAAGACCTTAAAAAACACCAAACTTTTACTTAATGTTTGTTCATTTGTATTTAAAATTTTTACTATAAGATTAAAACAAAGTGAATGACAGACTACATTGTTAGTGGATTTATATTATGTAATTTGTGCTTTTGTAGCTGAATGAGCTTTTTTTCCCATGTAGTAAAATGCATTTATTCAAAAAAGGAGACATATAGGCAATTTTTATATTAAACATGCTAATTTTGGGGGGGCTTAAATTGAAAGGGATATTATTTTATAACTGAACAAGGAAATTTCTAATCAAAGCTGAAATCTTATCTATATCTATATAATAAAAACCTAAGTGACCGTTATAGCAGAACGACCAGAATGACTGGTTGCTATGATGGGCACTGACCACCAGGAGGCAGATACTCAATCCAGACGCTGCCCCCTGGTGGTCAGTGCGCTCCCACAGAGGGAGCGCTGCACAGCCAGAGCCTAGCTTACGCTGCTAAGGAGCAGTGAGCAGGTGGGTGGTAAGGAGTGAGGGCTCCTGGACTGCGAGAGAGAGATGTCCAAGCGGGCCTAAGCTGGTAGTCAGACATCCCCCGAGGGCTCCTCGAGTGTGAGAGGGTGCAGACAGGGCTGAGGGGACCCCTTCCCTCCTAGTGCATGAATTTCATGCACCAGGCCTCTAGTTACTATATATTTCCAATTACACTATTTTAAGCTTATATATTTTAAACCATGGTAACAGAATTATTGCATAGGAATATATTGAAGTTATACCTTATTATATTTATTAGACTTTTGATTTAATTCTCTACAGCTTCAAAATAGTATTGATATGAAACAATAAAATTATTTTTACTGATTAAACAACAAGCTGTGAAATTTCTTGTATTTTTCTACAGAACCCACTTTTCATGATTAAGTGTTCAATATACAGTTAGGAGGTCATTAAATTATTAAAAATTGAATTTTTTCTTTATACCACATACTTTGAATATATATGTGTTTTAGGACACTTGGAATTAACTATAAATTTTGATGATATCTTAACTACAACATTAAAAATAAATAAGATCTTCAAGTAAATATGTTTCCAAATCACATTGTCATTGTGCAGTGCAACTATTCTTGAAGACTAAGAGTTCTGCTTCTCTGGAAAAGTCAATGATTAGGTCTTTATAAGCAGTCGAGGTTCTGTTTTCCTTCTAAACGTTCTCTTACTAATTTTTCCAAAGAGAAAAGATGCTCATCTGCATCTTCTGGCACAAGATTCCTAATAGAATTTGCAAGTTCAAAAAGATATTCTGTATTTCTTCCACTTGGACCAGCTGCATTAAAGATTTGTTCAGCAATATCTTCCAGAGGTGCAGGACCAAGATAATTAGGATTATCATGTGTTCCAATATATAGCAACACATCGAATGGTTTTGTAGTGGGATCTTTTGGATAAAAAATGACTGTTGTGGTCCTATAGCCTCCTTTCTCTCTGAAGTCAAGGTATGCTTTTACTTCTTCTTCCTTTCCTGCTGGCAGTCTGTAAGCAACACCCCATACACAACCCTATTGAAAAATGAAAAGAATATGTTATTTAGTA
>PVJN01006657.1:0-73717 GCA_004026805.1 Lasiurus borealis | reverse complement strand
CTTGCGGTCCTGGATTGCCAGAGGGATGTCTGACTGCCAGTTTAGGCCCAATCCACAGGGATTTCTGCAGAATGGCAGTTGGACATCCCCTGAAGGCTCCCATATTTCTAGAGGGTGCAGGCTGGGCTGAGGAATTTCCCCCCTCCCCCCTGCATGAATTTCATGCACTGGGCCTCTAGTAATTAAGTAAATAGATAGATAGAAAAATAAATTTCTTTCTTCCTTTCTTCCTTTCTTCCTTCCTTCCTTCCTTCCTTCCTTCCTTCCTTCCTTCCTTCCTTCCTTTCTTTCTTTCTTTCTTTCTTTCTTTCTTTCTTTCTTTCTTTCTTTCTTTCTTTCTTTCTTTCATATATATATATAATACACCTGGAGGCCGAAGTGGGTAGAGTTCTAATAGTTTAGGTCAGGGATGAGCAGCCTGCTTCTGTAAAGGGCCAGCTAGTAAATATGTTAGCGGTCTCTGTCTGGGCTACTCCGCTTTGCCATTGTAGAGGCACAGCAGCCAGGAACCACCGTCAGCTGCAGGGGCATGGCTGCGTCCCCGTCAACCTGCTGGTCGAACCAGGTTGCTGGCCCCTGGTCGAGGCCGCTTGCGGAAAGCAGGTTTCCTTGGGGGGGGGGTGCCCCATAACAGAGTGTTTGATCTCTTTGCAGGGAGAGGGCAGAGACGAGCGTGGCCTCTGAGGGCAGCCCCTTCCCCATGCTGCTCTAGCAGGCTTTCCCAGAGTGACAGCGGCCTGGCTCGATTCTATGCCAGCCCAGAGGCCTGGTGACCTGCTCTCGCTAGAAGGGACAGGATCGTGGGGATATTTGTGAAGGGTTCAGTGCTCCAGTGTCAGCTCTCTTTTGCGTTTCACTTCGGGGCTGAATATTCATGTTCTCCAAGGAAAGCACATTTGTATTTATTTAGGTTTGTCTCAAACCTGGAGACCTTGCCGAAACCGGTTTGGCTCAGTGTATAGAGCATTGGCCTGCGGACTGAAAGGTCCCAGGTTCAATTCTGGTTAAAGGCATGTACCTTGGTTTCGGGCACACCTCCAGTAGGGGGTGTGCAAGAGGCAGCTGATCGATGTCTCTCATTGATGTTTCTAACTTTCTATTCCTCTCCCTCTCTGTAAAAAATCAATAAAATATATTTAAAAAAACAAACCCAAAAAACAAAACAAAACCCTGGAGACCTTTAGGAGCCAACCAAAATGATGCAGAGATTAGCTGGGAGTATTTTAAAGACATATTGTTCAGCTGAGAGTATTTTTTTAATTTATTTTTTAAATATATATTTTATTGATTTTCTACAGAGAGGAAAGGAGAGAGATAGAGAGTTAAAAGCATCGATGAGAGAGAGAGACATCGATCAGCTGCCTCCTGCACGACCCCCACTGGGGATGTGCTTGCAACCGAGGTACATGCCCTTGACCGGAATCGAACCTGGAACCTTTCAGTCCGCAGGCCGATGCTCTATCCACTGAGCCAAACCGATTTTGGCAGCTGAGAGTATTTTAAAGACATATTATTTAGGTTCTGATGTTGCTAATACTCATCATATTCCTTTTTTTCTCTTTTTTCTTTTAAGGCTCTGAAGTAATGGAAGCCAAGATAAAGCAACGCTCTGCAGAAATCACCACACTCTCCAAGAATCACGAAACATGGGCCGACATCTTCAAAGGGAATCAAGTCACATGTACTTTCAGGAACACACAACCAAAGGGGCGCTTTCCTTCCCCCCCAGAGGCGGCCTGCGGGCCTCCCAGATTTCCCTGCGATTAAACAGTTCCCACCACCCTGTCCGGGGGGAAGGTGTGTTCTTACTCCGTCTGGTGTCCCGGGAAGACAGGTGCCGAGCATCCACCCGGGACTGAGCCCTCCCGGGGCTCCTGGGAAGGGCGGCGGGGCACCTGGGATGATGAATTTTGAGTCAAAAATGAGTCATGCTTTTCCTTGGAAACTCCGCCGCAGAGCTGGGAGCGGCCCCAGCTTCTTGCAATGTCTTGCCCAGTTGATGTCTAATCAAAAGGAGATTGAAATAGGTCCAAGAATGGGGGTGGCAAGGAAGGCCTGTGCCCAGGCACAGAACTTGAGGGGTCATAAACAAATCTCAGGAATCAAGATCAGTTCATATGCAGGGTGTCCCCCCGAAATGGATACGCACTTTAACAGCCGACGGCTGTAGATTCTATTACATTTTGAAGATGAAATGTTTGTGTGTGTTTGTGTTTTGGTTAATCCTCACCTGAGGTGATTTTAGAGAGAGTGGAAGGGAAGGAGAGAGACACAGAGAGAGAAACATCCATGTGGGAGGGACACTTTGATTGGTTGCCTCCCACACTCACGGAGTAGGGCCGGGAATTGAGCCTGCGACCTAGGTACGTGCCCTTGACTGGAATCGAACCCGGGACCCTTCAGTCCGCTTCAGCCCACAGGGCCAACGCTCCAACCACTGAGCCGAACCAGCGAGGGTGGAAATGAAATGTATTTTAATAAACACTTTATTCAGAGTGTGTACACATTTTGGGGGGACACCCTGTGTATTTTTTAATTGAGATGAAAGTCACATAACATGGAATCAGTCATTTGAAAGTGAACATTTCAGTAGCGTTAGGTACATCCGCCATGTTGTGCGGCCACCACCTCTATCTACTTCGGAAACATTTCCAGCACTCCCAAAGAAACCCCCAAGCCCTTTAGCAGTCTGTCACCCCCCCATTCCTACCTCCTCCCTGCCCCCAGCAGCTGCTAATCTTCCTATTTCTTTTTTCCCTTTTTTTTTTCAGAATTTTTGTTTTATTGATTTTTTACAGAGAGAAAGGGAGAGGGATAGAGAGTTAGAAACATCGATGAGAGAGAGACATCGATCAGCCGCCTCCTGCGCGCCCCCTACTGGGGATGTGCCTGCAACCAAGGTACATGCCCTTGATAGGAATCAAACCTGGGACCTTTCGGTCCGCAGGCCGACGCTCTATCCCCGGAGCCAAACCTGTTTTGGCTTAATCTTCCTATTTCGATGATTTTCAAATTCTATTAATTCATCCATATAGATGGAATAATACAATATGTAGCTTTTTGTATCTAGCTTCTTTCATGTAGCATCATGTGTGTTTTTTTTACAATTTATCTTTATTGTTGAAGGTATTACAGATGTCCCCTTTGTTTGTTTTTGCCCGTTGACCCCCGCCCCTCCCACCTGTCCCTCCCCGACCTTCACCACCCTATAGTCTGACTCCATGGGTGATGCATATATGCAAACATATCCCTTGGTTGATCTCCCCCCTCTCCCACTTCCCTCTGAGATTCCACGGTCTGTTCCATGCTTCTGTCGCTGGATCTCTTTTGTCCATCAGTTAATTTTGTTCATTAGATTTCACATAGGGGTGAGATCACGTGATACTTGTCTTTTGCTGACTGGCTTATTTCGCTTCGCGTAATACTGTAGCATCATGTTTTTAAGGTTCATCCTGTGTATCAATGCTTCATTCCTTTTTATAGCCGAATAAAATTCCATTGTATGTCTCTACCCCAATTCGTTTATGTCTTCATCTGTGGCTGGGCATTTGAGTTATTTCCACCTTTCAGCTGTGATGAATAGCGCCCTTATGAACACGTATGTCCAAGCATTTGAGTACCTGTTTTCAATTCTCGGGTGTATATATACCTAGGAGTGGAATTGCTGGGATATGTGGTAATTCTGTTTAACTTTTTGAGGAAGCAGCCGTAATATTTTCATGCGATTTTTATATCAAAATTAAGTTTAAAATTTCACGATGAGCAAAATAGCGAATTTAAAAATAAAGACAGAATCCAGCTCTGCACCTCCCTCACCTCCCCCAGTCCTGGCCCTGTTATATAATATTTTCAACCACTATGCTTCTTTAATATTTTTAGTGATTTCAGAGAGGAAGAGAGAGAGAGAGAAACATCAATGATGAGAGAGAATCATTGATCGGCTGCCTCCAGCACACCCCTTTTTCCCTCTGAACACTGAGCCCCAAACCCTGACTGGGCATCAAACTTTGACCTCCCAGGTCACAGGTTGATGCTCAAGCATGGAGCCCAGGCCGGGTATCAACCATTAACACTTCTTGATTTTCAGTTTCATGTGCTTGAGTGGACTTCATGGTTGCCTCCCTTTGAGCTTTCTGATGCTGATTTAAATATTTAAACTGCGCAGTTAATTGTGGTGTGGTGGTTTTGGGGCTTTACGCTTTTACCTTTTAATGCTGTCAAGTGTTAACAGCACTATTTTGTAATGCTACAGAAAATTCGCCCCCAAACACAGGCGGAAACGAGTAATCCTGCTAAACAAAAATATTAGCGCTTCAGGGGTCCACTTGTGAAAATTACAACCTCATGATCGCAGAAGGTTCCGAAACAAAAAGCCTGCAGATAGGTTCAAAGCTGAAATAGGCCTCATGGAGGGAGGGCGACTTTAGCATAACAAAGGGGCAGCGTGGCTTAAATGGAGGTTTTTAATTGTAATGATTATGATTTCTCAAGTCACTTATAACCGAGTGCTTCCACTGCTGGGCTAATGTCGCATGTAAATAGGACCCGAAGGAAGGGCACTTAAGAAACAATAAACTGGCCTCTCTGTGGCTGCAGAAGATTTTTCTCTTTTGGAGCTACCCTTGAACTTGGAATCCGGGGAAATAGCAAAATGGTAGGTGGTAGCACGGCTGCTGAAGATGGCGGGACAAGAACACATAGAAAGTTATGATGAATCGTTCATCCGGCAAATGTATCTCAAGCCCCCAGCATGAACTAAGCAGTGTCAGGTGCTGGGGAAAGTGGAGGGAGCAGGATGCGTCCCCAGAGTATGTCTCTCTGGCATAAGATCATTTTTAAGAAACAGCACATTTAGAAAATCTCTGAAAAAGGAGTACAAGTTACCTCTTTGTAAGAGACATTTACATTTACATTTACAAAGGAAATCTCCATTTGTGAGTCTATCTCTCTCTCCATACCGGGAAGAGGAAGACTAAATCTGTAGAGTCTCTCATCATTGGAGAAGCCAACCACCTAAATCTACCTAACAACCGTGCGCTCATCTCCCATAACTGCCCCTCCCCCCACTGGCACCTCCTTTTGCTTTTAGCTGGAGATGATATTTAAGGTGGAGGCTTGGGCCGTTTGGGGGAGTTCCCCACTTTTCCTGGGTCTTTCCCCTGTACACAGGAGGTACACGCGTTATGAAACTTGCGTATTTTTTTTCTTATGAATGTCTTTATTATTATTGGAGGGTCTCAGCCAAGAACCTAGAGGAATGGAGGTAAGATTATTTTTCCTTCACTTCCTTCTTACATTCGACTGTTGCTTGGGGTAAGGCAGACTTTAAACAAATCTATAGGAAAATAAGTCTTTAATTATAATTGTGATATGTACAGAAAACCGGAATAACCAAACCATACTCGGAGAGTTTGGAGTTACATTTAATACACATGGGTCCAGAGGAAAATGTTTCTCAAATTCTGGGTTCCAACATGCAGAAATTTTCCCTATTTATAGGTTGTTACCTTCTTTGTCTCCCAAATATGGGATGTTTCCCGCCCCTTTGCAGGTTGTTAAAGGGCCCCTAGGTGCTGAGGCCTTGAGACCTCAACCAAAGGCCTGGCCTGGTGCCAGCGCTGATAACTTTGTCCGGGGAAGGTTTAATGGCCTCTCTGAAGTGAGAGTAGTCTCATTTTCCTTATTATTTAAGCAAGCAAGCAAGCATTTACAGAACCAATAACACGGTTAAAATTTCCAGCAGTTTTTCTACAAGACGGATGCTTCAATGAGAGTACCAAACAATAAGGTCAAAGAAACTTGGGAGAGAGTACAGTGGTACCTCGAGATACGAGTGCCCTAACATACAAAATTTTTGAGATACGAGCTGTCGAGCGAGCGATTTTTGCTTTGAAATAGGAGCAACAGTTGAGATAGGAGTCATCGCGCTGATTGGCCGTCTGCACACGACCCACCAGTTTACCACGACTTGAGCGTCTCATAGTTTCCCACGCCTCAAGGTTACGGAACGAATTAAACTCGTATCTCGAGGTACCATTGTATTTGAAGGAGGCGCTATCTAAAAAGCAGGTGGGTGGCAAATTATGGCCACAGGCTAAATCCCACCTGTTTTTGTAAAAAAGTTTTACTGGGATTCCTTTACATATTATCTATGGCTGTTATCCAGCTAAAACAGCAGAATTTAAGTAATTGCCAGAGAAACCCACAAAGCCTAACACATTTATTATCTGGTGCTTTACAGAAAAGGTGTGTTGACTGCTGATCTAAAAGATATAATGTGCCAGATAGTGTGGCTCAGTGGTTGAGTATCGACCTATAAACCAAGAACTAATGGTTGGATTCCCAGTCAAGGGCACAGGCCCAGGTCTCAGGGCTTGATTCCCAGTAGGGGGCGTGCAGGAGGCAGTTGATCAATGATTCTCTTTCATCACTGATATTTCTATCTCTCCCTCTCCCCCTCTGAAATGAATACAAATATATATTTGAAAAAACACACAAAAAACTAAAAGATATGATGCAAGAAAAATTCTTTACAAGTCTCCAATGGAATCTAATTTTCAAAAATATTTTTTCAGGTACTAGCATTATCAAGATCACTTTTTAAATTATATAAATGTCTAACCATTATGCTGTTCACCTGAAACTAATCTACACTAATAAAAGGGAAAGATGCAAATTGACCGTACCTCCGAGACACCCACAAGGCAATCAGGAGAGAGTATGCAAATTAACTCAACAAAGATGGCAGATTAATTTGCATATGCAGGCGCAGAGTGAAGACTGAAGGCTCCAGCCTGAGCAAAGACTGAAGACTGAAGACTAACGAGGTTTGGCTTCTCTGCTGCGGCCGGAGCGAAGGCCTGGGTCCCGGTGGCCGGAGGAAAACTGGTGCCAGCAGCCAGGGGAAGGAAGGCCTATTGTACGTATCTTCATGCAATGGACCTCTAGTATAAAATAATATTGAATGTCAACTGTAATTGAAAACTTTAAAAATATCTTTTTTCTATATTATGAAGATATTCTCTTTAAATGGTTTTAAAAGAATTCATGACATGAGGTTCTACATTGAAAGATAACAGAAAAGTCTCCTTTCAACCTCTGTCCTCAGCTAGCTGTTCCCTTCCCTAGAGGTTATATTATCAAATGTTCTGGTTTCTTCCAGAGATCTAGCATGCAAAGAGGATTGTTCTACCCTAATGCTTAAGCAGCATTCTTATTTCAGCTGAGATTACATTTCTCTATTAAATAAACAAAGAAGAATAACTATGAGATACTGAGCAAAAGTGTACGGGGAAGGTCCGTACTTAGTGCTCTCGTCATAGATATTGTACACATGCTGCAGGCCCAACCCTGAAATGATGCAGCAGTGAATATGGAAGACCTTTAGGATGTGGTTTAACTAGGGAAGGGCCTCATTCAGTGTTCGAACCAAATCCTGATAGATGGGCAGGAGTTGAGTGGATGCATCTTTGTATCGTAAACACTGGCAAGACCAATCATTGACTAACCCTAACATTTCCCAAGGAGACCCCTGAAATATAGGGAGCCCACCTCCTCAAATCTGGAGCATCCTGAGCATTGAGTCGTGAGTGCTGTTGGTATTCTCACTAGTAGTCAGACTCTGTGGTCCTGAGAAACCCAGGTCCCCCTCCTAGATTTTAGGAGAATTCTAGAATCCCCTTTCTCTTCCCTTTCCTGCTCCAGCTACTGTCTAGATCAGCACCATCCAAAAGATAAAACGTGAGCCACACGTATTATTTGAAATGTTCTGCTAGCCATGATGAAAGGAAAAAGAAACATGAATTAATTTTAGTGATATATTTTAACACAATATATCTAAAATATTATAATTTTAACTTATAAAAATTATTAATGGCCTATTTTACTCTTTTTTTTTCTCATACGAAGTCTTCGAGATTTGGTGTGGATTTTACACTTACAGCACATCTCAACTCAGACCAGCCACATTTTGAGTGCTCCTTAGCACTATGTGGGAGAGTGCTGGGATTTCTGATAGGAGTACAGTGGTACCTTGAGATACGAGTTTAATTCGTTCCGGAACTTTGAGGCGCTCGAATCTCGGTGAACTGATGGGTCGGTGCAGCCGGCCGATCCGCGAGATTACTCCTATCTCAAATGTTGCTCGTATTTCAAGGCAAAAATCACTCGTATCTTGAGGTACCACTGTACTACATAACAATGAACCCCCCAAATCCCAATGGCTTACAAAAGCAAGCAAGTGGCTGTGGCTCTGTAGCACCCGTCTGCCACTCATATCCCCAGTGGCTATTCAGGGCACGCTCTTCTCGTGGCCAGCGGTGGAAGTGCAAAAGAGGTGCAGCCAGACCAAATCCCTGAGGGTGGGGATTTATTCTCCGCCTCCAGGAAACCCTGGTAAAGGAGGCGGAAGGAAGAACTGAGAACCAACAGTCCATTCTACCGAACTCCCTCTTCTGATGACTCACCGTGCAATTTAAATGTTTCCTCTTTCTGCACTTGCATTGTTATCCGTTCAGTTGCTCATCTTAGAAGACTGAGGTATAAGCGAAGGTCCAGATTGGAAAGGGAGGAGGGTTTGTTCAATCTGGTGGGTCGTGTGCAGCCGGCCGATCAACGCGATGACTCCTATCTCAAATGTTGCTCGTATTTCAAAGCAAAAATCGCTCGCTCGACGGCTCGTATCTCAAAAATCTCGTATGTTAGGGCACTCGTATCTCGAGGTACTGCTGTATTGACTTTGAGGTGATTATGGGATAGTCAGACAGACGACGAGACTTGGCTGTACATATCCAGAGCCAAATCATTTTGGTTGTTTATTTCCCACTCAGGTTCCTACAATGGGGCTAATGATGAGTATTACTAGTTTCTTTTTAAAATATATTTTATTGATTTCAGAGAAGAAGGGAGAGGAAGAGAGATAGAGAAACATCAGTGATGAGAGAGAATCATTGATCAGCTGCCTCCTGCATGCCCCACACTGAGGACTGAGCCTGCAACCAGGGCATGTGCTCTGACCCAGAATCGAACCGTGACCTCCTGGTTCACAGGTCAACACTCAACCACTGAGCCATGCCTGCTAAGCCCAGACAGATTTTTATTACTTCAGAGAAGCTGTCTGACCGAAGGGCACTGCCAGGTTATATTTTTAATCCAGATCTGCTTTGGTCCATCATTTGTAAAGATTCTTCTGGCAAAGGGTTTTCTGTATTTGTGTAAATACACTTGAGTCATCACATCTTGTGCAAATTGTCTGGATTCATGAATGGTCTCTTGTTTGCTTCCTTTTGTTTATAGTATTTATAGTTCACATCACTTGTAATTGTTGGATAACATAATATGGACCAGATGGCCGCATTATTCCGTGTTCACATTTTGAATTTTAAATGTTGCGTTGGACTGTCTGCCAGCGGCTAGCTGTGTCCCGGAGGAGATGACGAGGAGAGACTGAAGTTCAAGGATCCCGGGTCAGATATCATGGACAGTAAACGCTGCTCAAGTATTAGCTTTGGAGGTTTCTGCTAGTCCCTCTGCCTTTAATTTCACCTCTAAGTTTGGACGGAAGGCCAGGGAGAGAGAAAGAAACTGTGTAGCAAAGGACTTCTGAATCACTCAGTAGGCCCATGATGGCCCCTTGTTTAAAGAGACTTTTTACCAATAAGTTCACAATTGATTGTATGTTAGAAACTTAAAGTATAACTAATAATATTCACAAATAAGAGGGAAACAGGTGGTGTGCTCAAAAACAAAACAAAACAAAACAAAAAAACTGAATTGGGACTCAAACATTTTTTGCTCTTATAAGTTTATTTCTAGCCTATAAAGGCAAGACGTTTTTAAAGACAAGAATGGGGCGGGGGGACAGATACAGAGACAAAGAAACAATGAACAGACTGTCATGCTACAGCGGGAAGGCAGGGGAGGTTGGGGGGAGGGGCTATAAGAGATCAACCGTGTGTAAGCATAACCAATGGATACAGGACACTGGGGCGGGGAGGGGATGTAATGGGGGATGGGGAGGGCCAGGGGGAGATCAGTAGGGAAAAAAAGAGGAGACACATGTACTACTATTTCTAATCCTTTAAACAATAAAAATATATATATTAAAAAAACAAATAGAAAAAAAAAGAAAGAAAAACTGAGAAACAGGTTACAATAGTATGGGTCAAAGAAAACTAGGTACTTACTAGGTAAGTAATCTAGACTTGGATGGGCAAGAGGAGGGAGAACCCAGCGAGAATAACTATAGCTATAGGCAAGGGTAATGTTATACAATAGATTTCACAGTAAGTTTTAATATCTGAAAAGGTAAATGACTCCTCTTGATGGGGAAAATGAGACATTTTCGGGGGACTAGCAATCTGAATCTGTGCCAGTAACCTAGTGCACATTCTTTTTTTTATTTAAAAAAAAAAGTACTTTATTGATTTTTCACAGAGAGGAAGGGAGAGGGATAGAAAGTCAGAAACATCTATGAGAGAGACATCGATCAGCCACCTCCTGCACGCCCCCTACTGGAGATGTGCCCGAAAGCAAGGTACATGCCCCCGACCAGGATTGAACCCGGGACCTTTCAGTCCGCAGGCTGATACTCTATCCACTGAGCCAAACCGGCTCAGCTAATGCACATTCTTGTTAGCCTGTAGTCTAGTCACTGCGCCTTCTTTAATAATCTGGTCCTGCAAGACTTGTTTACCTAAGTACTACTCCCCGTTTAGAGAGGCCATAAACCAGGAACAAGATACAACCCCCAGACGGAGTTCTCAGCCCTGGCGCCAGGCCAGGCTTTTAGATGTGGTCTCAAGGCTCCCCAACCTGGGGGTTTTTGCCAGCCTGTGAAAGGTCCGGAAGGAAGTGTGGTCCATATTTGGAGGACAAAGAAGCCAGAGGGTAAAAAGGGAAAGCGTCCTCCATATGGGTTTGCTCAGGATTTGGAGAGAAACAGTCTCCCCTGAGTCCTGTACCGGCACCTGTGAAACAGAAAATAAATGTTTTTTTCCTGTGTCTCTGTAGGGACTCCTGCGTATTTCTCGGTTGCCTGCTAAATTCTGTAACACCCTCACTATTTTTCTTTAATTTTTATTAGCTTTGTTGTTCTTACATTTATTCTTCTAGGTGAACTTTTAAATCACTTCAATCATTTTAAAAGTCCCATTTTTATGGTGATTAGAATGGTATTTATATATTACTTCTTTTTTTAAATGACATTTGTCTTTCCCTACAGAAAAATGTTCTAACTTTTCCATTTAATCAGGTCACCTTTTCTCTTCCACGAGTACAGATAATCAAACGTTGACTGCAACGATGTTCAATGTTTTATGTATTTTATTTGAATATCTGAAAGTAATATTCATTTTACATGAAGCAATTCAATGGGCAAATAGCACTCATTTAGTTAACCATTTAATAGTCTAAACATTTCTAACATTTTGAACATGTCATTTTGGATATGAAAATTCTGCTTGTTCTAAGAACTACTGAAAACCTTGATCCATGATTAGGTTGGAGAGAAGGAAAAGCATTAAAATTCACTTAATTCATTTTACAGAACAGACAATCATGTACTGTATAACTTTATCATTGGCTATGCAACATTGCCCTTTTAAAAGACTGATTTTAGAGAGAGAAACATTGGTTTGTTGTGTCACTTACGTATGCATTCAGTCATTGGAGTAGAAAACACTCCAACGAACCCAGCTCCCCAGCCAGGGCGAAACTTGGTCTCTTTTACAGCTTTTGATTTTTTTATGTAGCAAAGACACGAGGAAGCAGACTTAGTATGTGTATCAAATTACGTTCATAATTTCTAAGTGAATCAGGATTAGAAGTTTGTCTAGACTGCTCAACCATCATTAATGACGCTGCTTGAACAGTTCTAACATCCTCCACTTCCCCGTGTCCAGTACCTTGATGCTTAGAGAGGAAAGAGACCGCTTTCTTTTTATTTTATGTATTGAATGGAGTTGAATTTATTGGGGTAACATTGGTTAATAAAATTATATAGATTTCAGGGATACAATTCTATAATACCTCATCTGTAGAGACTACTTTCAATAGCAAGACTCCCCAAGTGAGTGGGAATTTTAGCAGTGATTTTTCTTTCATGTTTGAGGGAGATTTTGGTCTTACAGAGTAAGTTGAAAAGGGCAGCCTCTATTTATTACTGGGGTTTGTCCACGGAAATGGTTCTGGAAACACCAGCATGCTTGAACCCTTATCTGAGACAGAGGGTGTTCGCAGATGGACTGTGAGGTGAAGAGGAGAGAGACCTCTCTGTCTCCATTCTGGGTCAGGAATCAGCTGATCCTTTTCTTTGTCTTAACATCTCCTCTCTCCTGGCAAGGACAAGTCTAATTGTATTTAAAGGAGGCTGGGGCTGAACCCAAAACTGCAAAACTGTGAAAGGGAACTACTTTGGGATATTATTTTTATTTTTTAATATATTTTATTGATTTTTTTTACAGAGAGGAAGGGAGAGAAATAGAGAGTCAGAAACATCGATGAGAGAGAGACATGGATCAGCTGCCTCCTGCACACCATCCACTGGGGATGTGCCCGCAACCAAGGGACATGCCCTTGACCGGAATCAAACCTGGGACCTTTCAGTCCGCAGGCCGATTCTTTTTTTGATACCTTTATCTAAAATGAAGTAGGCATGCAGATGTGAGGGGAAGGTCTAAATGTGGTATGTTAGGGTTAATGTTCAGTATATATAAGTATTTTTTTTTCCCTGAGGTATTTGTCTTTAATCCCATATACACTTCTTGCAGACTATACAATCAATTAGCTGAAGTGAAAGCGAAAGGGAGAGAGAGCAAAGCAAGATACCGATGCACCAAACAGAGCAAGGAGAAAAGAATTTCATGAGGTGAGCAGGTGCCCTACCATTTTTCATGTCAAACACGGGCCACAACCGAAACTGCTACATTTTCCTTTTATTCCCTCCACAAAACAACTAAAGAAACCTCAAGCCAAAAAGATATGCTGACTTTCTACAAAGAGTATAATGGGTTTTTTATAAAGATTATGTGTAACATAGGCACAATTATTTCAAGGCAATACATTTTTATTTAAGGAATCCCACGTGCTGTGATTTCTTAAGTTCCTCCTGAGTCTCAGTCTTAGTCCCTTTCAAAGTATTTTTTTTCTCTCTTAGGGTCACCTGACTGGGTCAGAGTGATGTGAACAGGGGCTCCTGGTGGAGACACCCAGAGGAGGAGGCTCGAAAGTCCACTGGTCCCCAGCACAGATCACCCAGGGTGAAGCCCGGTGACCCCCGAGTGATCCTCTTTAAGGCTGTCCAAGATCTCCTTCTTGCCCGCCACCCCCACCCACTCTGCTGAGGTGCCCAGCTAAGGTCGGTGTGACCTTTGAGGATGCCACAGAACAGAATGACACCTCCTTAGAGACACCCGTAGCTTGATGTGATGCGGGAGACTTTTGCTCTTGCATCCTCCCTGGGTCTCTGCTGTGGAGCCCAGGATCGGGAGGCATCCAGGGAACAGGAGTTTCTGTGAGAGAATCTCAGGCAAAGACCAGCACAATAGCTTTGTCTTCCCGGAAGAGGCACCCCTGTGAATTGTGGTGCAGTTTGAGGGCCCTTTTCCAGTTGCTTGAGCAGCAGGAAACACAGCACAGCCGCAACTGTTGAGGGGTGGGGCGTGTGCAAAGCAGTTTTGTTTCAGTGCAAAGCGTCACCAGCCCCAGGACCAGAACAGGAGAGGGAAGCGTTTCCTAAGAGGTATGTATGGGCAGGGCCTAGCTTGTGTGTCCCAGAAGCTTTGTATGGGGCAGAAGGTTGATCAGAAGGTCCCAGAAGCTCTGTATGGGGCAGAGGTTGATCGGAACGTTCCAGAAGCTCTGTATGGGGCAGAAGGTTGATCAGAAGGTCCCAGAAGCTCTGTATGGGGCAGAAGGTTGATTAGAAGGTCCCAGAAGCTCTGTATGGGGCAGAAGGTTGGAGATCAGAAGGTCCCAGAACCTCTGTATGGGGCAGAAGGTTGGTCAGAAGGTCCCAGAAGCTCTGTATGGGGAAGAAGGTTGATCAGAAGGTCCCAGAAGCTCTGTATGGGGCAGAAGGTTGATCAGAAGGTCCCAGAAGCTCTGTATGGGGCAGAAGGTTGATCAGAAGGTCCCAGAAGCTCTGTATGGGGCAGAAGGTTGATCAGAAGGTCCCAGAAGCTCTGTATGGGGCAGAAGGTTGGAGATCAGAAGGTCCCAGAAGCTCTGTGTGGGGCAGAAGGTTGGAGACCAGAAGGTCCCAGAAGCTCTGTGTGGGGCAGAAGGTTGATTAGAAGGTCCCAGAAGCTTTGTATGGGGCAGAAGGTTGATCAGAAGGTCCCAGAAGCTTTGTGTGGGGCAGAAGGTCCCAGAAGCTTTGTGTGGGGCAGAAGGTTGGATACGGCATCCTTACTGCTTCAAGACAACTTCAGCAATGGGCTACTCATATCAAGGACAAACCAATCGAAATCTCGAGTCTGGGGTGTCATTTCGAAACAGAAAAAATACTATATCAAGAAAGAATGTAAAAAAAGCCATGGGGCCAAAACTGGTTTGGCTCAGTGGATAGAGTGTCAGCCTGTGGACTGAAAGGTCTCAGGTTCGATTCTGGTCAAGGGCATGTACCTTGGTTGGGGGCACATCCCTAGTGGGAGGTGTGCAGGAGGTAACTGATCTATGTTTCTCTCTCATCAATGTTCCTAACACTCTATCCCTCTCCCTTTCTGTAAAAGATCAATAATATATATAAGCCATGGGCTGCAATGACACGCTTATTCCAGACCAAGCTGTCCATACTGGAAGGCAGTGCTTTGTGGGCCCTGAAAGGGATATATATATTTTAAAATATTTTATTGACTTTTTACAGAGAGGAAGGGAGAGAGATAGAGAGCTAGAAACATCGATGAGAGAGAGACATTGATCAACTGTCTCCTGCACACCTTTCACTGGGGATGTGCCCGCAACCAAGGTACATGCCCTTGACCAGAATCGAACCTGGGACCTTTCAGTCTGCAGGCCAAACCTGAGCCAAACCAGTTTTGGCAGGAAATTATATTTTAAAAGAATCTCTAACCTTTGTTATCAGAAAGTCCACTCATTGGAAAAGCCATATGAGTGCAGTGCATGTGGGGAATGTTTTAAATATCAGTGCTTCCTTATTCAACCCTGTCAAGTTCAGCCTTATGAGTGTGCTGAATGCCTGCAATCCTTTAGTGGAAGTTCCAACCTCATTACACACCAGAGAGTTCACACTGGAGAAAAGCCATATGAGTGTGGCGAGTGTGGGAAATCCTTTAGCCACAGTTCCAACCTCATTTCACACCAGGGTGTTCACACCGGAGAAAAGCCTTAGGAGTGCTCCGATTGTGGAAAATCTTTTAGCAAGAGCTCTCATCTTCATACTCGTCGGAGCTCACCGAGGAGAATGGCTTTTTGAGCTCTGTGAGTGGATGTGATCTTTTAGTGAAAATTCTACCCTCTGGACACAGGAGATGCACATTAGAGGGAGGTTTTAGACGTGCAGAAAGTGCAGTTTCTTATTTCAGCGTTAACAACACTGGAGGAAACTCACTCAGGCTTCCGATTCTGACTTTCATGTCATAAACCCCCCCTCAACAGCAGGGAGATTTTCCATAATTTTATTTATGTGGAAAGCATGTGTATTTATGCTGTACCTTCTAACCTGCCCAAGGCTGAGCACAGGATTCTGTGACAGAATTCATTTCTCCTGTACCAACAATGAGCAAGTCCCCACGGTGTTCATCAGTCGCCATCCTAATGTCTAATGTTCTCTTATTAGTTGGAGGAAATTAGTAACCTGAGCCCTTAGAATATCTGCATTTCATTTACTTTATTTAGTATGAATCTGACGCATTGTTGACAACAGAGAACATCATCGCCTGAGTTCAGCTGGCAGCTTCCGGAAAAACTTTTTTCAGAGACACGATTTCCCTAGGTACCTCTGGGGAACATTTCCAGTGTTGATGTCACCATCAGAAGACTGGCTGGATCCATGTGCTTTTGGTTTTTAAAATAAGAAAGGCCTTTTTGTTTAAGTCTCCTTTAAAAAAAATTATTGATTTTTTTACAGAGAGGAAGGGAGAGGGACAGAATTAGAAACATCGATGAGAGAGAAACATGGATCAGCTGCCTGCCGCACACCCCCTACTGGGGATGTGCCCACAACCAAGGTACATGCCCTTGACCAGAATCGAACATGGGACCCTTCAGTCCACAGGCCAACACTCCATCCACCAAGCCAAACCGGGTAGGGCTGTTTAAGTCCTCTTTAAAAAACATTTTAAAAAATACTTTTTTTGCTTAATCCATAACTGTCATGTCAGTCAGTACACAATATTTTATTTTTATTTATGTGTTTACTAGAGGCCCGGTGCATGGATTCGTGCACTGGTGGGGTCCCTCGGCCTGGCCTGCAGAGATCGGGCCAAAACTGGCTCTACGACATCCCCCGTGGGTCCCAGATTGCAAGGGGGCACAGGCGAGGCTAAGGGAAGGAAATTTTGGCCCAGTGTGTGAACGCTGCATCCATTTGTGGCTAGGGTTCAAGGTCTGGAGAAGGGGCTGAGGCACAAATGGGTGTACTAGGCAAGAAATACACATTTAAAAGGCCTGCGGGAGCCAGGCGGAAACCTCTCTAATGAAGAGCTCGGGCCCTGTTAGCTTTTATTTACTTGAATACACATTTTTATTAGCGGCCCAGCCGCTATATGTCTTATTAAAATCAAAATGACCTGATCCGATTCAGTGGAACTAAGAAGGGAAAGAAGCGGTAAAATCTCTAAAGACTTACCTATAGCTCCTGGTCTAGGATACCTTCATTATAATCTTTCTACCCTTTTATACATGGAAATAAAGCGAATACTTTCGAACTCAAAAATGTTGAGATTGTCACAAATCTAGAGGACATTATGGCCAGCAGTTAAAATCAGTAGCTAAAGGCTTTATAAAAAAAAAGAAGGAATTCTTACCATTTGCAGCAACCTGGATGGAACTGGAGAGCATTATGCTTAGTGAAATAAGCCAGTCAATGAAGGAGAAACACCACATGATCTCACTCATTTGTGGATAATGAAGAACATTATAAACTGATGAACAAAAAGATAGACACAGAAGCAGTAAAGCATCAAACAGACTGTCAAACTACAGCGGGAAGGTTAGGGAGAGGTGGGAAAACGAGATCAACCGAAGGACTTGTATGCATGCAGATAAGCACAATCAATGGACACAAGACACGGGGGTGAGGACACGCATGGGAGTTGGGGGGGAAATGGGAAGAAATGTACACATGTAATCCATTAAAAAATAAAATAAAACCAGTAGCTAAAAGACTCCTCTGTATGACAGCCATCTCTGCTATAGATATGTTATGCAAACAAACAAACAAAAATAGTTATAGGCTCTCCTTTGTTTTTGTTACTCGTTCAGTTGAATTCTCATCACACTAACAGTCAACTGACTCTTGCTTTCTGCACCTACTACTGTGTTTAACTTGACGGAAATGTCTTATCCTAGCAACTTTGCTACTTTCTTTCCAGAATAAAGACATCCACTATTGTGTCTTGCTCAGTGACCATAATCTTGTTCCTAAATAATTTACAGGAAACCCCTATTGAGAGGCTGCTTTAATTGGGTTTACACAGAGATCTTTGAAAGATAAACAGAGATGTTACTAAGCTAGATATGCAATAGCTTATCGGTAGACATAATTGAATGTTCTTATTTGCCTGAATAAGATCTGGCCAATCAGCTGCATTAATTGTTCTAATTTGAGCTTGGAAATTGGCCAAAGATCAAAGAGTCAATATTCACACTAATAGTAGCTCTAGGTGTAGCTCACAACTCTAAAATGTTGTAGAAGCAGCGAGGCCTCTTAACTTTCTCAGGGCGGAATTGGAAATAGGTTGAAGAATTATCAGATGGCGTACAGAATGGAAACAATTGGCTATTGTCAAAATTCCAGATCATTCTAAAGCTGCCACAATGAAAGCAACAGGAAATCATTCAGCTGATGCTGCAGCTAGACAGGCAGCATTAACCAGCCAAATGATCTAAACCTTAGAACGCACCCTACTTCCTATTAAATCACTAAAAACGGTCTTTTCCGGTTTCAATGGACAGCTGCAGGAGCATAAAAGAGGACAGAGCAACAAAAAGGGGAAAACTTTGACCCAGACAAGCGGATATGGTTCCCTATAGGGACTCAATTACCTAGACTTGACCATGCACTTGAACTAACGCATTGGGGTCCTAAAAAATGACTTCCTAGAGTAAACAATGTTACTGGAAAACTTCTACTGTACCCCTTAAAGTGTGCAGCAGATGTTCTTTTATCCAAATATAACCCTAAAATCATCCCAAGTGTCTCAAGGACATTTTCCATTTCTTTAGATCTATTTGAGGTATGTTAATTGGATTTTATCTAAATGCCACCATCTCAAGAATACAAATAGGTGTTAGTTATGATTTGTATCGTGTGTGTGTGTGTGTGTGTGTGTGTGTGTGTGTGTGTGTGTGTGTGTTTTACTGGATTGAGGCATTCCCGTGGAGGAGAGCAACAGACCGGATGCTAGGTAAATTGTTATTTAAAAAACTTAATTGCCAATTAGGGAATTTTCTGTGAGTTACAGTGATTGAGGGATTCATTTTACTGGGCAAATGCAATCCATTTGTAACAGCTGGCTTCCTTCTGTAGGATCTTTATTGTGCCTATCACCTTAGTTCTATGGATTGGTGGACCATACAAACCGTACAATTAAAACATAACTAGGGCCCTCGCTGGTTTGGCTCAGTGGATGGAGCATGGCCTGTGGATCAAAGGATCCCAGGTTTGATTCCAGTCAAGGGCACCTACCTCGGTTGCAGGCTCCTCCCCAGCCCAGACCCTGGTCAGAGCATGTGCAGGAGGCAACCAATCAATGTGAGAGAAACACATTGATTGGTTGCCAGATATTTCTTTCTGTCTTTCCCTCTCTCTCCACTCTCTAAAAACATCAATGGAAAAATATCCTTGGGTGAGGACTCCAAAGAGGCTAGTTGCTAGGGAGAGAAAGCCAGGCATCGGTATGTGATGTCATTACCCGGCGCCCACAGCCACTGTTTTTGGGCTGGGCTGGGCTGTGGGCCACATCTTGTGCCATGGGGCTCTCTGTAGCGTTGGCTGAGATTTGGTGGGGTGTCACTCTGAGGTGATGGCAGGGCCTGTGTCCCACTTGTGGGCAGTTGAGTGTTCCTTTGTGAGTGCCAGGTCCGTGCTGCCATTTCTCTGTAAATGGCCAGTGCACGTCACCACAGCTCCTGCATTAAGTGTCTGCTCCTGGTGGTCAGTGCACATCATAGATACTGGTTAGATGGTAGGACACTTAGCATATTAGCCTTTTACATATATAAATATATTCTTCATTATTATCAATAACATACTAACCAAGTTATAGAAACTAATATATTTGTGACATTCATTCCAAGGGACAAAAACTTTAAAGACTGTGACTAACAACCAGGAGATTTTGTCCATTGGAAAAGACATTAATTGAAGATGCTCTTTAACATTGTTGAAATGCACCAGGCCTCTAATATAAGATAACTTTCGTATTATCAATAATATTCTTAATGGATTAGCTTTTGGAATTTAGAAGGAATGCTTTTGCAAAAGAAGGAAAGGAATGTGTGTTTGTAAGAGAAGTTAAAAGTTAAGTTGTTTGTCCTAAAACCTGGTTATTTCTGAATGAGTAAAAAAAGACAAACTAAGGAGAATTAAAAAGGTTATAGAAGGTCAGTGGAAAAGAAATATTGAGAAGGGAATTTTATGTATAAGTGTTAGAGACCAATTATGAGAATATGCTTCCCCCTTATCCCAACAAGGACTGCTAAGTATATTCAGATGGAAGTTGAAATGTTTATAAAATTATGGCCGTCTATAACTACTGCTGAGGCACAGCATATTTACCTATGAAACTCTTGCTGTCCTCCTGGCCTCTGAAATTTTTAGATAATTGTAATTTATAGCATTGTGTTCTTATAGCCATGCCTCTGAATAAAATTACACTTACAGCTTCCAATTGCACAAATAGTGGGAATCAGATTAATAATAAATGGCACTTGAGTGCTTCTAGTGGGAAGTAGATAGGACACTGTAAATGGGAACTCATCTCATGATATTATGAAAACTGAAGAGGTGTATGGTATGACCTCAAACTGTAAGCAAATGTGATATTAGATGCAAAATACAGAGAAGTGAGACAGCCAGCAAAACCTGGATCAGATAGCTTACAGATTAGAAATGATCCAGAGTGTTCTTGTTAATGAAGGTCCATAAGATCTGCCTGCCTCCCATTTACTTGATTTGCACTTTTCAGAAATATTCAGCCTTGACTTTCATCCAAGGTTACGATCTTGCCTCACCTGCAATGGTCCATCATTCAGTAAGACAAATGCTGACAGTAAGACTTCCTAGAAATGAGCCGTATACATGGCACCACATTATCCAACGAAAAGGTTGGTCATCACTGCATCCTTTGGATGGATTCACGCCCAAAAGGAAGAAGTGTGGACAAGAGGGCCATATACTAAACTGACAAGCTCGCGAGGCCTGCCTGCGAGCCTTCCAAACTCAGAGACCTAAAGTAACCAGATAGGATGATCTGAGGCTGAAACCGGTTTGACTCAGTGGATAGAGTGTCGGCCTGCAGACTCAAGGGTCCCAGGTTCGATTCCGGTCAAGGGCATGTACCTTGGTTGCGGGCACATCCTCAGTAGGGGGTGTGCAGGAGGCAACTGATCGATGTCTCTCTCTCATGGATGTTTCTGACTCTATCCCTCTCTCCTCCTCTCTGTAAAGAATCAATAAAATATATTAAAAAAATAATGATCTGAAATGAAAACTTTCCAGCTAAAAGTGAGTCATGGTGGGTAGTTATGTCATAGGTTGGTATTTTTCTTGACAAATGTCAATCATTACCTTAACTAAGCCTGTTCATTGTCTTTTTGCATCTACAGTAATCCTTTTTCCAGACCCTCAGGGCACAATTTCCCACCGGAGCTGGAGACCACAGAGCATCTCATTATTATTATTATTTTTTATATATTTTATTGATTTTTCACAAGAGAGGAAGGGAGAGGGATAGAAAGTTAGAAACATTGATGAGAGACATTGATCAGCCACCTCCTGCACGCCCCCCACTGGGGATGTGCCCGCCACCAAGGTACATGCCCTTGACCGGAATCAAACCTGGGACCTTTCAGTCCACAGGCTGACGCTCTATCCACTGAGCCAAACCGGTTTCAGCCCTATGAATTTTTTATAATCTCTTCTCAATCCACTGAGATTTTGCTTCCAGGCAATTGTCATTTTGGCTCAAATAGACTCATCACAATTCTCTACAGGTCTGGGCGTTTCTTACTTTGACAGCACAGAAGCATTATTAGTCTCAGGGCAATAGCAGATTGGTGCAGCGGTATGCTTTTAATGCCTATATTTGTTTGCATCAGCTGAACGTAAAGATGAATTTTTAAGAGTGGAAATCAGAGGTATTATCACCTACAGGGATGACCTTACCACTTCCCATTTGTTCTCCAGCCTGGTCTCCCTCCTTCTGAAGCAATGTGTCCAGAACCAGGTGAGCATCCTGAGAAGGCTTTTGTATTATCGAAGAGGAGCCACAAAACATGAATATGGGAGCTTATTTACCTGGTCTTGAGAAAGAAAGAGAAACATAATCTCCTAAACAAGCTATACATGAGGAATAAAAGAGAGGATTTCAATATTCTTTCCCTTTGAAATAGAAAGTGGGGGGCGGGGAGGGCGTATCCCAAATGCCTCCAGCTTTTCAGACCCGGGAAACTGTCTTACATTTCAGATTTTCTTCCCCTTTAAAATGTAAACACAGACTTCCGTTAGACAGACAGATCTGAGGAGAGCAAGGACCACAGGCCGGGTACAGAAGATCCCCAGAGCAGAAAGCCCGGGTACTTGGGTGAAACCGTGTTCCCACGGTGACCTTTCCTCCCCTACATCTGGCTGGTCACTCAGTGTGGACTCCCCGACCTTTCCTCCCTCGAGATAAGATCTAGGCCTCGGGTTTATTCCAGCTCCGGGCCCAGCAAAGCGGCCAAACCAGACCTGCAACTTCATGGTCAAGGCTGCCCTGGGAACCAGCGGCTTTGAATAATGACCCCCTGCCAGGATGCCAGCCAGTCAACCAGTGGAGACTTAGACCCTGAGAGGACACAGCTGAAAAGCTATTCTATTGAGATCTTCCCCCCGGAAACGCCCCCAAAACGTGTGCCCTTAAAACCCTTAGGACTGAGGACTCAGTGGGCTTTCTCCTCCCCACCCCCATCCTCCCAGATATGTCTGTCACCTTTGCCTTTCTCACTTCTTTTTTTTTTTAATATATTTTATTGATTTTTCACAGAGAGGAAGGGAGAGGGATAGAGAGCTAGAAACATCGATGAGAGAGAGACATCAATCAGCTGCCTCTTGCACGCCCCCTACTGGAGATGTGCCCGCAACCAGGTGCATGCCCTTGACCGGAATCGAACCTGGGACCCTTCAGTCCGCAGACAGACTATCCACTGTGCCAAACCGGTTTTGGCACCTTTCTCACTTCTAAGCTCCAAGGCCCCTTCCTCTGCCTCTATAACCTGTTTCTTAAACCTCTTGCTTCTAGGAATGACTTCTACCTCAGTGGTTTTCCAGATAAATGTTCTTTTGTAGTTTGAGTCTTGACTCTGAATTCTTTCCTAGCCAGACTCAAGTGTCAAGGTTGCTGACCCCAGGTCCAGGCTGACCCCACTCCTTTAATGCCTGGTGCCATTCTCACTGCCCTCAACACCCAGGAGAGAGCAAATTTCAGGCCAGTCTTCTTCTAACTTCCAAGCCTTGTTCATGTAGATTCCAGACTTATTTGTTCAGAAAGCCTTCATCCTACAAAAATATTTTCTCTGCAGCCCTGCCACCCTTCATCTTTTTATCTATGCTCTTTTCTTCTGCCAAGTATTTATATTCTTTCCTTTTAATTCTTGTTTTTAATTTTCCACATGATAAATACACATACACACAATTGTACGCTATCACATTGAACGTATTCAAACCATTAGGTTAGCAAAGTCACTCTTGGGTGCCGCCTTATTTCACATTTCTCTGTCTGAGATTCTTTCAGATCAAATTGCAAACATTTGTTCGTCTGTATGTGTGTGTGTCTTATAGGGCGGGTATATCCCAAACTCTATATTTTAACTGGAAAAGTTGGGGGTCGTCTTAGACACCAAATGTCATCTTATAGGGCAGGTATATCCCAAACTCTATATTTTAACTGGAAAAGTTGGGGGTCGTCTTATATGCCGGAAAATACAGGTACATATACATATACATATACATATACATATACATATACAGGTACATATGCATATACATATACACATACATATACATATACACATACACATACATAGAAATATATAGCCCAGCCAGAGTGGCTCAATTGGTTGAGCATGATCCTGTGTACCAAAAGGTTACTGGTTCTATTCCTGGTCAGGGCACATAACTGGGTTTCAGGATTGACGTGTACAAAAGACAACCAAATTTCCATCCGGGTTAGCAGCCAGCTTGCAACAACGATCACCAGCTCAGGATGGGCCCCAGCTGTGTACTCTCTGCCTGCAAATTCAGGTCCTGGTGGACTGCATCCGACCTTGGCCCTCCAACAGGCAAGAACCGCCTACCTCCGCAACCGCACAGAACAAAGGCAATTTCCCGGATATTTGAGTTCAAGCAAGAGGTGAGTTGGCTCAGCTGGATCACACAGGGAGCGTGGGGTCCTCTGAGGCAGGGGGTGTTAACCCAGGCCCCAAATCAGAATCACTTGGGGTGATGTGGGAACTGCTAGTGCCTCAGGCCAACCCCCCAAAGTCCTCAGTTGGTCTGGGGTGATTCTCATGTGCAGCCAACATTGAGAACACTATTTTGGGGAAATTATCAAGGGTCTAGGACAGTGGTGGGCAAACCGTGGCTCTCGAGCCACATGCGGCTCTTTGGCCCCTTGAGTGTTCTAACACCACTTCTTCGAAATAGACGCACCCAGGCCAAAACTGACTTCTGCGCATGGGCCACAAAGTTTCAATTGTACTGTGGGCACCCACATGTGGTATTTTGTGGAAGAGCCACACTCAAGGTATCCAAGAGCCACATGTGTCTCTCGAGCCACGGGTTGCCAACCACTGGTCTAGGAGAATCAGGTTTTTAAATAATTGTGTGCAACAAAATCCCAGCAAGATTTGGCGGGGGATTGCAAAATGATGTGTCAGGAGAAAGCGGTAGACATCTATTTTAACTTACCTTGCTGGGCCAAAACCTGTGTCCTGCTAGTTAAATTTGTGGGGTATTACTATTTTTTCCTGAATTGGCCTTTTCATACCAAAATAATATATCTTTCGAGTGAAGAAAAATGCCATTCCATCACATCTGTCATTATTTGAAGTCCCATCCTGACCTTACACTCTATAACTTGAGAAAGTCTGACATGGCATAATCAGCCTTCAGAGGGTAGAGTTACGCATTCCTGCTGCTGTTTCAGGTGATTTCCACAAAAGGAAATCTCAAGAAGTCATTTTTGGGTCTTCTTTCCTTCCTAAAACATTTTAGTTGTTTCCGGAAAGAAATCTTTGGGTCTGATTTCAGTCTTTAAGATTATAATTTATATTGGAATACAAAGGTCATTAAACCTTTGGGGATTCATTCAATGGTTCATTAATAAGGTACAGGACCTTACAGATATTTCTATTGCCCTGTAGATCTCGCCAAAAGATTTCTCGCTTAATAATGTGCAGATAAAGTCAGGATTAAACTCGTGCTTCTGGTTTATCCCTTATTATTACTTTTAATAATTTCAAAGAACAATAATTATCCTTTTTATTATTTATTATTTTTACAATTTTAACACCTTATTACTTTGGCACTTTCAGCTGCTGCTCCAATTACCCAGGCATCAAAAATCATAATGAAAAAGCCAGAGAGAAGAATGTGAAAAAAACCATCTAGATAACTCCGGGGTATTGGCATATGGGATAAACTCACCTCTGCAACCTACGAATGTCTGTGCACGATGCAGAGGTCCTTCTTTCTTATGAGAAGTTGAGTCAAATTTTCAGAATGAAAAAAAGGGTGTTGTGCTAGTGCTTCTAGGTGCAGAAAACATTCTTTCACACCTAAAACATAATTGTTTTTCATAAAGTTGGTTCAGAGTGAGAGCCAGGACATATATATACACACTCCCTGTGAATATTCAGACATATTCTGGAGAAATCTGGACGTCTTTCTAGTCTGTGATTACTAAAATAATCCCAAAGCCTTTTAAAAACAAACAAACAAACAAACAAACAAAGCTTTCTGTAAGAGCCTGCTTAGCTCCATGATTACCTTTACCTTTACCATAAAAAATAAAAACAGCTGAAACCGGTTTGGCTCTGTGGATAGAGTGTCGGCCTGCGGACTGAAAGGTCCCAGGTTCGATTCTGGTCAAGGACATGTACCTTGGTTGCGGGCACATCCCCAGTGGGGGACGTGCAGGAGGCAGCTGATTGATATCTCTCTCTTATTGATGTTTCTAACTATCCATCTCCCTTCCTCTCTGTGAGGAAATCAATAAAATATATTTGAAAAATAAATTAAAAAACAAAAACAAAAATCCATAATGGCATACGCAGTGTCTTTATGTCAGAAGACTGTCTTTACAAAAGGCCCGTGAGCCTTTACCTATAGCCATGGGTGACTTCTGAGTTGGGGTGCAAAACTAAACCCATAGAGAGATGAAAAATAGATGGATGTAGTCACCAATAAATTAAAAAATAAAAACATTACAGCAACGTCAGTGTAATGGTTAATTATGTGACAAACCTCCGCAAAATGCAATTCCTACTTAACTTATTTCCGGTAGTCTTCGGAGAAAATGCCATGATGTGAGGAAGGAGGTGTTAATTTATTAGAATAAAAGGAAAAGGCACGTTTTCATCGATTAGAAGGGCTATAACTGACACATTAATCTCATTGTCTCTGCTGTTTATATAACCTGAACATCCCAGCCACACCACCTTACAGTTTGAACAGGTCAAAGCCACAGTGACAAAGCTCATACACCGTGTATAACTCAAAAGCCACATCATTCGGGTAAATATCATATTAAGAATATTATTCTTGTTTAATAGCTAATGTGGTTGTGTTATATGACAATAGGATCAACTCAATATGAAATTTAGAAAAAAATAAATTTATTTGGCCATGAAACTTTGGAATGATGAGAGTCTTGAATTTGAAACATTATGATTTATTTTACATTTCACACCTAAAGTGAGATCTCACACTGAAACATTACAAATCTGCTTAATACAAATCGGCAGAAAATGAACACATTTAAAATCTCAGGCTCAGCCTCCACTTCCAGCACTCTATTGGAACTCTTTTAAAAAAATATATACTTTATTGATTTTTTACAGAGAGAAAGGGAGAGAGAGCTAGAAACATCGATGAGAGAGAGACATCGATCAGCCGCCTCCTGCACGCCCCCTACTGGGGATGTGCCTGCAACCAGGATACATGCCCTTGACCGGAATCGAACCTGGGACCCTTGAGTCCACAGGTTGACGCTCTGTCCACTGAGTCAAACCGGTTTCGTCTGTTGCCCATGAATAGACACCTGGTTGTTAAGCTCTTACGAGTTTTACTTTTTCTTTACTTCAGACCCTTGGTTCTGAGACTGCATCAACTCAGTCTGAAGACCTACCTCATTCTTTGATCTTGTACACTATCCTAATGCCCAAATTGTTCTTTATGATTCTCTTCCTTTAAAGTGAGTTTCCTTTAAAAATTTTTTTTCTTATTGATTTCAGAGAAAAAGAGAGAGGGAGAGAAATAGAAACATCACTGATGAGAGAGAATCAGTGATCTGCTGCCTCTTGCATGCCCCCTACTGTGAATCAAGCTCACAACCCTGGCATGTGCCCTAGACCAGAATCAAAACTGGGACCCTTCAGTCTGCAGGCTGACACTCTATCCACTGAGCCACACCAGCGAGGGCTAGAATGAATTTCCTTTAGAGGCACATTATCATAAACTAGAGACCTGGTGCATGAAATTCATGCGAGGGGGAGGGGGTGTCCCTCAGCCCAGCCTGCACCCTCTCCAATCTGGGACCCTTTGAGGGATAACCCTAAACGGACAGTTGGACATCCCTCTCACAATCCAGGACTGCTGACTCCAAACCGCCCACCTGCCTCTGCCTGATTGCCCCTAACTTCTTCTGCCTGCCAGTCTGATCACCCCCTAACCACTCCCCTGACAGCCTGATTGATGCCTAACTGCTCCCTGGCTGGCCTGATTGCCTCAAACTGCCCTCTCCTGTGGGTCTCATTGCCCCCAACTGCCCTTTCCTACAGGCCTGCCCCCACAACTGCTGTACCCTGCAGGCCTGGGTCACTCCCAACTGTCCCCCACTCAGGCCTGGTTCCCCCCAACTGCCCTCCCCTGCAGACCTGGGTCCTCCCCCCCCAACTACCCTCCCTTGCTTACCTGGTCTGCCCCAACTGTCCTCCTCTCCTGGCCTGGTCACCCCCAACTGCCCACAACTGCCTCCCCTGTGGGCCATCTTGTGGCAGCCATTTTGTATTCTTCTGGGGGCAGCCATCTTTGACCACATAGGGGCAGCCATCTTGTGTATTGGAATGACAATCAATTTGCATATTACTCTTTTGTTAGATAAGATGCTTAAGGATCCCCAATTCTACTTCTTAAATCTCTGAGTATACCTGATTTCTACGGTGAATAAAATTTAGATTCAAGCCGAGTTCCTTGCTATCCTTCAGGAGAATATTCTAAATTACATTTCCTCCCTTTTTATCTTCCTTAGTAAAGTAGTACATCACCCCAAGAGTAGCAACCATTTCAATTTTAATTCAATAATCAGGTCCCAGAAAAAAATCAGGCATACAATAAATATTCAATGAATATTTGTTGAGTGAATGAGAGCATTTATTTGCCAAAAAAAAAATTGAGAGCAAGAGTGAATCTTTTTTTCTCCCTCATCAAGGTCAAATTTCACTCTCAGTTCCTTTTGGCATTGGTGTCAGATGTCTGAACAGGGCCAGGGCACAAGCCACCACGCAGAATAGTTAGGAGTCAGACAAACTTGAAGCAGCATAGTGATTGGACAAGTTAGCTGACATTTCTGATCCCTTTTCCTCACTGTGTAAAGGGAATAGCATCCTATCTAATAAAGAGAGAATATGCAAATTGACCATCACACTGAAACAAGATGGCTGCACTCACAGCGGAGGCCGAGTTCCTGTAAGGAACCTTAACCAGCAATCAGCAGGGGCCTGAGGCTGTGTGATGCTGGGCCAGGGTAGGAGACGTGGGGCTGCACCCCTGCCTGATGGGGCTTGACATGAGATCTCAGGCTGCATCCCCTGCCTGGCAGAGCTTGATGGGGGACCTCAGGCTGCACCCCCGTCCAGGCACAGGGCCAGGGGACCTGAAGCTGTGCCCCATGCCCTGGTGCCAGACTGTGGGTCCTGAGGCCACAACCCCTGCCTGGCAGGGCTTAACAGGGGGCTTCAGGCCATGCCCCCTTCCCAGTGGGGCTTCACAGGGGACCTCAGGCTGCACCCCCTGAGCTGGTGCCAGGCTGAGGGACCTCAGGCCATGCCCCCTGCCCTGGTGCCGAGCCAAGTGACCTGAGGCCATGTCCCCCACCTGGTGAGGCTTGACAGTGGTGGGGCTGGTTGCATCTGGATCTAGCCCAATGGGGGTGGAACTGGCCAGGTCTGGGTCTCATGCAATTTCAAGGTGCATGTGAGTGGGTGGGGACTTGACTCTGGTTCCTGTGGTGAGCCCCAGACTCTGACAGGAGGTAGATTTTCATATGCATTTTACTAATTTTATTTCATCTCTGACACTTCTATTACAGAGAAAAGGCAAATAGCAATATTAAAATATTTCCTCTAATGAATCCCCTTTTAATATGCACAAATTTCAGGCACCGGGATATCAGTCTAAGCATAAGATTGTGTGAGGATTAAATGAAGCAAGTCTTTAACATTACACCTGTCAAATAATTTTTGCCCAACAGATGGTAGCTACTAAAAATATTACTGATGTTTTTAGAGAAGGGAAAAGGATCCCAAGAATTTGAACATTATTTGAGTTTGTCACTGTTGTCTCTGAGGATAGAGCCTGGAAACCATGAAACTTCAAATCTTATGCAAAGTCTACAAAATGTTCCCCAAATTCTGTATGACATATATGTATATACATATTTATTTATGCATAGATATAGATATATTTAATTTAGTTTAAGTTAAATATTTACATGTTTATATAAAACATGCAGAATTTGGGAAATATTTCTACATATATATGGATAGAAATACTATTGTAGCAAAGTAGTGTGGAGCTCAATGTATAAGAAGGTTTTTATTTTGGCTTATCAATATTTCTGCTTTTGTTATTATTACCTATCAGTGTTCCTGGAGGCAGAGGCCCTTTGGCTGTTTTGATCTCTATACTCTGTGTATGAATACAGTGTCAGGAAGTTAATAAACCTTTGGGCAATGATTACAACAAGTAGGTCCATTCTGAAATACTGTCTTACCTATTAATTGTAGATAAAGAACACATAGAAGTAACTGCAAAATTATTGTCTAGGAGAAATAATAGTTTGGGAATTGTACTATATAAAAACTCCTCAGCAATAAAATTTTGTGTTGTTTTTTTAAAGGTAATTATGATAATATTTGAGTGTCAAAAACTTACCTTTATACAGTATGTTATGTGTTGAGCTAAAATAACTAGAAGACCTGAAGTTATAGTTGCTCCAGATTAATGTGATGGTTTAATGGATTTTTAAGATTGCTAGGTTTTCATATACTTGACTTAATGTACAACTTAGTATCTACTCTTGAATTTCCCTTAGATACAAAGCTCTTTTGGAGGTAGAAAAATATTGTTTGGATCAAATCCAATGCAAATAAATTTTGTTTTATTCTTCAAACAATTATAATTGAAACCTAATTATGATTTATGAGCATAAAATCCTCCTAATGATATGGAAAACCAAATAATTAGATAACACTCCCAGTTCAAAATAACCAGAAATACTGGAAAATATATAACTAACTTAATTTTAAATATATAGCTGAGTTCACAAGAAAGTGAAGGAATTTCTTAGCAAGTAAAAATAAAGAGAAACTAATCCATCCTCAACCCAAGTCTGATAGACAGAGATTGAAGGTTTGGATGGTCTCTGGAAGATGAAAGGGGGATTGCCAGTCCCAGTAACTATGGAAATTGGGTTTCAAAGGTCATGTAGGAACAGGAAAGGAGGTCTTGGGTCTATTCAAGGTAGAGAGATGGAATTCAGATAATCATAAACTGAAACTAGATGAACTCAATGAAAGTTCTACTCAAAAATAATCTGTCATTATCAACTGTCCCAAGGAAATAATATTTGCCTCTCTTGTTTTTGTCTCTTGGGAAACAAATTCTCTTGAGAACTTGTAACTTTGGGTATACATTCTTCTTACTTTGATCTTGAATTTATATTACCTACATGAAAAGGGAATCCTTACTTTAAGAAATGGATAGGAAATATTGTCTAGGCTGGTAGTATCTTGGAGTTCCTGACAAAAACTCTCTGGAGATATCAGCTCAAGCAACATGTAATTCTCACAGATGAAATTCCACTGAATGTGAGCTCATAATTAAAAATTTTAAGAATTTGTAGAAATCCATTAAGAGCAAAATTCGGCAGATACCACAAATAGCAAAATGAGAATCCTAGAATTATCAGTTAAACATTATAAAGTAAGTGTCGTTAAAATAATCTATGACATAAAGAAATAATTGAAAACATAAGAAAAGAATAAATCCCTATATATGATAACTTGGCAGGTTTGGAAAAATATATAGAACTTCTAGAATTGAGATATATATTTGTTGAAATTAAGGTCTTATTGGACAACTTTAACAACATATTAGACACTGCTCAAGAGAGAAACAGTAAACTAGAATATAGATTTTAATAAATTCCTCAGAAAGTAGTACAGAGAGCTAGAGATGGAAAATATGAAAGAAAGGAAGTAAATGAGGACTTCTAAAATATGTATCTTGACAAGTTCCAGAACTAGAAATGGATAAGAAAGAGAGAATGTGAAAGATGACTATTCAAAGTAATAAAGCGCATAAATTTTCCAGAATTGCATCTGGGTAAAATAACTAAAAAAGTAAACCCACACAGGAACACATAGTGGTCAAATGGCAAATCAAAGAAAAGCTTAAAAGGGAACCTGAGAGGAAAAAAAACAGATTAGCTATGAAAAAAAAAACAAACCACAAAACAAATTGATAGCAGTTGTCTTAACTGCAACAAAAGAAGCCAGAGTACAGTGGAACCTTTGCCATGCTGAAACAAAACTATGATTAATCCAGAATGTTATACTCAGCTAAGCTATCATTGAAGAATGAGGGTCAAAGAAAGATGCTTTCAGAGAAACAAAAGTTGAATCTACTCTTCACACATTCTCACTGACAAGGCTCTAATGTATATAATTCAGTTAGAAGTAAATTGAATCCAGAATTGAATAAGATGTAAGAAAGAGTGATGGTTAAAAATTTTATAGACAGATGGACACATCTAAGATATTGATATTGTGAAAGAACTACAAAAGTATTAGAAAACAAGGCAAAACTACAATATTGACCCAAAGCAACGTAAAGGAAGAGTGGAGATGAACAGAAAAAGAATCCATCTGTGGTCCTTGTATTGCTCTAGAATAGAGATGTTTAATTTTATTTTAACTTTGTTAAGCAAGATAGTAATTTAAAATTTTAAGGGAAAAAATCACTGACAAGAATAGACTTTATAGCTTCCCAACCATAGAAAGAAAATAAGAAAAGCTTAATCAAGACAAGAGAAGAAGTAAATAATTTAAAAAGAGCACACTGTAGAAATAGCCTGGAATAGAAAACACAAAATAACAAGCTAAAAATCAATCTAAATAATGGTGTTTCTGCCACAAAATAACATCTGTTCTTGAAATACCTTTCAGCCCACGAGGCCAGATATTAAAAACAAGGTAACCTAAGGGGAAAAAAGGTTGGGGAAAGATTCTAATATTTAGCCATAGTCTCTGACAGCCAGTAATACTCAACCGGAGAGAGAATTCTGGAGAGAGGCAAAAGGATCACATAAACATATGATTGCTTAGATATGTGTGGCACACTATCTTTAATAATATCGGCTTAGTCTTAATTAAATATCAGATGGCTTATTATTTATGCCATTCCACTTTCCTCTATAAGTGCATTTAATGAAATAGACTTTTTCTTCACAGCATTGCAGCCAGTGGGGGATGGGAGGAGAAAAGAAGATAAATCAGAGAACCAAACTGCTCATCACCTTTGTCCCTCATTGTGACTGTGTGTGTGTGTGTGTGTGTGTGTGTGTGTGTGTATCAGGTTTATTGCAGTATCATTGACAGCTGAAATTGTAATATGCATCTCTCCTCCTCCTCTTTCCCCTCCTCCTCCTCCTCCTCCTTTGATAAGGGCACATGCTCAAGTTCCTCTTATTTGAAATGCAAGCAGAGGGAAGAACTTCAGGGAGATTGGAAGCAATTAAAGATTCCTCTGTGAAATCCACTATTGCATCAAGTTCATGTGGACTTCCATATTGGGATGAGAGACTGAAGATGTACGTTTGCTCGCGGAAAACAGAATGGTGTGGTATTCAATACAAAGGAAACATCATGGCCTAAATGAAATAATGAGCACGGTTTCAACCAGAGGTAGTATGTAGTCAAAATGTCTAATAACCTTTGTGGTACCTTGAGGAAGATGTCGTTCCCACAGGTCGCCATGTGAGGGCAACTCCAAGGGAGCGCAAGCCTGCCATGATGGGTCACAACCTCGAGAATCGGAGGGGCGCTGGGCATTTGTCCACTGAGTGCCAACACTCTGGACTGGGACATCTCCCCAGCTGAAGACCCAGTCTTCCCTGGCTGGGAGGACGTGTCGAGGTGGGAGCTGGTGCGTGGGAGTTGTGGGGGGGCTCGTTGGAAGGCCGCTGGGCACCAGGTACCCAGGAAGGCCCCAGTTGGGGCGCTTCAGCCCTCCAGTGGTTACCTCAGTGTGGGGGGGAGGTCTCAGGGGCATAAGGCAGCCGCTATTTGCCAGTTAGCTTGGGAGCATTTCTGAATGTAAACAACCTAGGTTTGAGCTTTTCCAGTAAAACTGGATGTTTGGTGGGATTCCTGATCGCTGTAAGATATAGCCAAGAAATTAATAAATAAGAGGGCAAAGGGATCATAGGTCAGTGGATAATAGATAGAGTTCATTACAGAGGTACAGCCCTTCCCAAATTTCCTGCATATGGCAAGTTCCCCAGTGCTTTTTAAAAATTTTACTTATTTAATAAAAATATTTTTACTGCTTTCAGAGGGGAAGGGAGAAAGAGATAAAAACATCAATGATGAGAGAGAATCATTGATTGGCTACTTCCTGCACGCCCCACACTGGGGATCGAGCCAAAAACCTAGGCATGGGCCCCGACTGGAAATGGAACCGTGACCTCCTGGTTCATAACCCCTGAGCAACACCGGCCAGGCACCTCCATGCTTTTTATGGTGCCTCTGTCCTTGAATTCGTTTACATTGATTTCTTGGTTGTTGTTTTCTTTTTCATTTCTTTGTTGACATTTTGACATACCTCCTCATTTCCAAGTGGCTTTGCTCTCAGAGAAGATTAAAATTCCTTCCCAGGGAGCAAAAAATGTCTACTAACCAAGATAAATGGTAGTTGCAAGCATAAGTGTATCTCATTTAGTGGTAGCCTTCAATAAAGGTGTTCATGAAAAATTGTCGGCAGCATTAATTTATGTAAAGGGATGAATTTCCTTTTGATTATGTTTTCAGAGATAGCACTTTGGAAAATGAGATTATGATTCCATGAGTGCTCAGTAAAAGATGTTTTGCTCCAAAATAAAAAAAAAAATTACTGTCACAAATTAGTTTCTAGTCCCCAACAGGCCATGGCAAGTAGTATTTCTTTCTTTCTTTTTTTAAAAAATGTTTTATTGATTTTTTTTTTTTTACAGAGAGGAAGGGAGAGGGATAGAGAGTCAGAAACATCGATGAGAGATAGACATTGATCAGCCACCTCCTGCACACCCCCTACTGGGGATGTGCCTGCAACCAATGTACATGCCCTTGACCAGAATCGAACCTGGGACCCTTCAGTCAGCAGGCCGACACTCTATCCACTGAGCCAAACCGATTTCGGCACAAGTAGTATTTCTCATTGTACACTGTGAAATAGGTTAATTTATATGGTAGAATGAATTTGGATTTGAGCTCTCTAAGTGTCTTTCTTCCTTCCTTCCTTCCTTCCTTCTTTCCTTCCTTCCTTCCTTCCTTCCTTCCTTCCTTCCTTCCTTCCTTCCTTCCTTCCTTCCTTTCTTTTCTTTCTTTTTTATATAGAACTATCTGTTCCCTGCAGTTTCTACCAGCCGAGCAATTACCATATTTTCCAGCATATAAGATGACTTTTCAACCCAGGAAAATCTTCTCAAAAGTCTTATACACCAGGTGTCGTCTTATAGGGCGAGTATATCCCAAACTCTATATTTTAACTGGAAAAATTGGGGGTCGTCTTATATGCCCAGTCATCTTACACGCTGGAAAATACGGGTATTTGTATTGGCATGTCATCATAGTTCAACTCAACTCCAAGATTCAAGCCACAATGCAGGACACACAATTGCACCCCAGACTGAAAGCCACAAACCCTTGCCTTCTAGCCCCAGCTCAAGCACCAGGTAACTGTGGGTGTCCGTGGCCTTGAGTTTTGGTAAGAATCAAAGTGACCTTGCACACATAATAAACTGCCTGGGCCTTTTCTGATTTATATAGTATAGTATGTTCAAGTTACATGTCTGCAAAATATTTATGTAGGAAATCTCCACATACATGCTCTTCTGTATTGATGGGAAAGATGAGCATGTCTCAAACAAGCCAGCTTTGTGAAATTACAATTTCCTCTCAATATCTGGAGAGATACCAGAATGGTGGTAGGGAATCATAAAATTCAATAGATATACATGTATATGTCCATTGATTGGCCCTGGTTGGTATGGTTCAGTGGATAGAGAGTTGACCAGACTGAAGGGTTCTGGGTTTGATTCCAGTCAAGGGCACATGCCCAGGTTTTGGGCTCGATCCCCAGTGGGGGGCATGCAGGAGGCAGCTGATCAATGATTCTCTCTCATCAATGATATTTTTATCTCTCTTTCCCTTTTCCTTCCTCTCTAAAATCAATGAAAAAAGTATATATATTTTAAAATGTTCCTAACTTCCAAACTACATTACCTCCAGAGGCTCCTGCACCATACTTGGGTGACCACCAGCTTAAATACAATTTGCAGGTGTGATTAGGAGGGTTGGAAATGGTGGACCTGAGCCTGCAGGACAGAACGGTAGGTGGAGAACTCGGAAGCATCATCTAACAGGATCATTCCAGCAGGCTTTTTCCACTTTCCACTTCAGTAAGCCTTTCCCGGGGTCTTGACACTTGAAAACAATCTTGTTTTTATGGCTTAAGCTCCATTATCCCTCATCTGAGCACGATCTCCTGGCTTGCGTGTTCTGGCACTCCATTATTCCTGGAACGAATGCTCTGCTATCTCATTGACCCAATCCCTTTACCCTGCCCCTTCCAGGACTCACTTCCTTTCCTCTCCAGTGTAGACTTCAACATTTTCCTGCAAGTTATCCTGTCTACAAAGCCCAGAGGAGGATAAATGCAACCTTTCCTCTCTCCATCTTTTTATCTGACTTGTTGAGGGCTCTGAAAACAAACCAACCAGCTAACTCTACAGATTCACACATGAAAGGACCACTAGAGCACCAGTGGCAAGGCTGAACTGGAAATAACAAAGGGAGGTCCTCAGGTGACAGAAAGAAGGAAAGAAAGAGAGAACTCCTAGTACCCCAGCTGATGTTCTGGAGGCCCCAAAGACTGGATGTAAACCCAGCCATAGAGGCTAAAGCTTAAAATCCACAGCCTGGAAAAATACCCAGGCTCCTATGCTCTTGTTGTCATCACAGGGAATGTAGACAGTTCTAGGCTAGGACCATAGGAGAACTTCGAGAGGCAAGGACTGTCTACCCAAGAGAGGTGTCCATGGCTCCATGTCAGATGAAGGGTTGAAATTGGAATTCCAGACTAAAACTGTCCCCCCACCTCCCCACCACCCCGCCACCCCCAGGAAATGCTATGTCTCTGTGTAAGGGTAACTAGAAGCCTCTGTCCATGGGGTCTAGGAAAGAAGCAATCTTGTCCCAGGTGTGCTTGGGGTGAGGAAAAATAAGTCTCCCGAAGAAACTAGAACCCCAAACCTGTATCATAAAGGTGTGGTGTGGGGATCCCAGGCCAAAGAATGAATGTTATCCCAGCTGTAGCCAATGCTATAAAGCAAGGAAAAGAAATGAGAGGCATGCCTGGTCAGGGTTCGATTCCTGGTCAAGGCCCATGCCCCGGTTGCAGGCTTGATGCCCAGCGTGGGGCGTGCAGGAGGCAGCCAATTAATGATTTCCTCTCATGACTGACGTTTCTCTCTCCCTCTCCCTTACTCTCTGAGATCAATAAAAAAAAATAAATATATATAAAAAAGAAATAAGAGGCACAAGTTCTACAAAGGAGAAAATAAATTCCTTACTTGTGGGTTCCATGATCGTGTCTCTAGAAAATAGAAAATAATCCTCAAACTATTCAAATTAATGAGTGGATTTAATGAGATCGCTGTGCATATATTTGCAAACTAAAAAGTAAACAAAACTAAAATCTTCGCCTAATGCTTCAAATGCACTGTTAACAGCATCGCTTGGCAGATGGCCGTGTCTAACACAGAGCACACAGAGAAAACGAGGCTCTGAGCTTGGAGCTCTCTCAACTCCCTGACCTCGTGACCTCAAACTTATTCACAGGGGGCATCCATTTCTTTTCTCTTTTTACAAACAAACCCTTTTCTCTCCCCGCTCCCTGCCCCTCAAACCTCTCTGTTGAGTCCCTTCCCTCACCTCTCCACTAGAATAAGGTATGGCTTCCTCCGAGATTTGTTTTATATGGTCACGCTGACTCCTCCACTGTAGCTTTTAGAGATATTCAAGTTTCTATTATGTTAAAACTATAGCAAGCCCCCAAACCGCCTCTGATTATTTTCACAAGAATAGACCAAACTTGCTGTATCCATTTCCCCGCTTCTTAAAAACTCTGAAGTGTATTTCAATCAGATTCGCCTTTCAATTACTGCTCTGAAATTGTCCAAGTGACCAAATGACCTTCTTAACTGCTCAACCCAGTGGATACTTTCCAGCCCTCTGCCTGCTCCCCGTGGATTGTTCATGTACCCCAAGACCCTTGCTCACACTTTGATTAGGAACCTCAGGGCGCTTGTCTAGGTCTAGCTCAGCGGTTCTCAACCTGGGGGTCGAGACCCCTCTGGGGGTCGCCTAAGACTATTGGAAAACACCTATTTCCCATGGTCTTAGGAACCAACACACCGCTCCTCAGTGTAGCAAAGTGCAGCCATGTAGTTTACTGTTGTCCTATGAAGACTGTTACCCATGCTACACCACGATTCAAGGCAAAATTTCATTTATTTGTCATGAGAAATAAATATTTCACAATATATAATTACATATTGTTTTTGTGATTAATCACTATGCTTTAATTATGTTCAATTTGTAACAATGAAAATACATCCTGCCTATCAGATATTTACATTACAGTTCATGACAGTAGCAAAATGACAGCTATGAAGTAGCAACGGAAATAATGTTATGGTTGGGGATCACCACCCCATGAGGAGCTGTCTTAAAGGGTCGCGGCCTTAGGAAGGTTGAGAACCACTGGTCTAGCTGGTTCCTTGACTCTGTCCTTTCTGGCCACTCAGTCTTGCCTCGGCTCCCATGGACTTAACCTAAGGTTGCCTACATTCTTCATCCTGGCTGCAAGGGTTTGGGAATCTGGCTCTTTTTCCGGGAGAAAGTGTGGAGTCAGGCAGGCAAAGGTCTGAAATGTAACAGATGCATCAGAAGAAGAATATGGCTCTGGCACCGAGTCAGCTTCTGTGATGAATGTATGCATCCAGGAGGCAGGAAGTACGGTCACTGTAACTCACAAGTCACCCATCTTTTCAGCTGTAACCGTGGCAGACTAACGGTCGATGACACATTTTAAAACCCAGGGGGATGGGAGGAGGAGGTGGGCACAGACGATGAAGACTGGAGTTCCCGCGAGCCAGGAAAATGAGGGCTCAGCCCAATTTAGGCTAACTTCAAGCCGACAAAGAAATATGGCCGTTCTTGCACAGTTAAGTTTGTTAGCTGAGATGCACACCTGTTTCCTATTTAAACTGTCCAATGAACAGCAGGCTTTAACGTGGGGAATAGCCGTCATTATGCAGCTCCCTGCATCTGGCGCGGAGTGCTGAGGGACTTGCGGCTGTTGAAACAGCAGTGGTCTGATGCACCGGATTCCCAGGATGCTGTGCACATTCCTGAGGGCGGAGCAGGCAGAGAAATAAAAATCCTTGTGCTGAGAAGGCAACCCCGTAGGGTTATTTGATCTCAAGGAGGCCACTTGAGGGACTTGTGGTTTCGCTTTGGGCAGAGGCTGAGAAAGAAAGACATTAGGCTCTTCGAGGCCCCGGAATAAATTTATTCTAAGCCACATTTCGGCCCACATGTGTTAACTAATGCAAGAACAAAATCTGAAATTCCAGATCATTGTCATTCCGGTCTGGCAGCATCATTTTCCTGGAGGCTTTTAATCCTCTCCTCGGGAGTCCTCTGTATTAACTTTGAATCTTTGATGTGTTTTCGCATATTGGCTTAAAGCGTCACAGGTTGTTACTTTATTTAAATGAATAAATTCGTTGTCTCCGTGTATCCCGTTTGATGTAAATGGATATTTTCGGGCAAGTGAAACAAACTTCCATAGAAAGCTGCTCATGATAGCAGGTGTCATAAAAAAGGCATGCATTTTTTTTAAACTGAAATTTTAATTTTTTTTTGTTCATCCTCACCCAAGGATATTTTTCCCATGGATTTTTTAGAGAGAGTGGAAGGGAAGGAGGGTGGAGAAGACAGAGAGGGTGAAACCTGGATGTGGGAGAGACACATTGATTGGTTGCCTCCCACATGTGCCCAGACCAGGGCTGAGGACCAAACCTGCCACCCAGGTAGGTGCCCTTGACTAGGAATTGAACCTGTGACCCTTCAGTGTGCAGGCTGATGCTCTAACTACTGAGCACACTGGCCAGGGCATGCATTTTTATTTACTTCCTGAGTTCTGGCTTCTTGGCTAGTTTAATGTTCAATCATTTATTTATAGCATTCCTTTTCTTATTTTCCTCATTCCCTGTGTCACAAACAAAACAAAACAAAACAAAAATCCCTGTTGATGCATACTGTATATCAGAAGAATTTTTCTAGCCTTAATTATCCCAATGACAAGGGATCTTCTTCTATACTTGCATTCTATCCATCTTAGTCTTTTGCTTCCCAAATCCCCTTCCACTGGACACCCTGAAAGCTTATTAGATTATTAGAGGCCTGGTGCACGAAATTCATGCACTGGGGGGCGGGTGGCCTCAACCTGGCCCGTGCCCTCTTGCAGTCTGGGACCTCTTGGGGGAAGTCTGCCTGCCGGCTTTGCTCCTGTTCCTTAGCGCTGCTGTGGAGGCAGGAGAGGCTCCTGCCACTGCAGCTGCGCTCACCTGACATGAACCCGGCTTTTGACTGAGTGGCTCTCTGTGGGAGCGCACTGACCACCAGAGGGTAGCTCCTGCATTGAGCGTCTGTCCCCTGGTGGTCAGTGTGTGTCATAGTGACCAGTCATTATGTTGTAACAGTCACTTAGGCTTTTATTATATAGACTAGAGGCCCAGCGTGCAAAATTGTGTGAGACCCAGACCCACCGCATCGCCATAGGACCCCAGACCTGCTGTGCCACAAGGCCCATCAATGCACCTCCTGGTGACCGGTCGTTTGGTCATTACGGTGTTACAGCATTACAGCCACTGGTCTTTTACAATATAAATAGAGGCCTGGTGCACAGGTGGGGGCCAGCTGGCCTGCCCTAATGGGGGCCTCAGATCCAGGTGCAGGGGGCCCGCTGGGGGTGGGACTGGTTGGGGCAAGGAGCCATGGTGTACTGGTCTCTGGTTGTTTCGATCATGATGCCATTAACATCACTGGCTTTTTATAGATATATACTTTAGAGGCCCGGTGCACAAAATTTGTGCACAGGGGTGTGTGTCCTTCAACCCAGCCTATACTCTCTCCAATCTGGGACATCCTTCTTACAATCTAGGATTGCTGGCTCCCAACTGCTCACCTACCTTTCTTCCTGATTGCCCCTAACTGCTTCCACCTGCCATCCTGATCAGCCCCTAACCACTCCCCTGTCAGCCTGATTGATGTCTAACTGCTCCCCTGCCAACCTGTTTGCCCCTAACTGCCCTCCCTTGCAGGCCTGGTCATCCCTAACTGCCCTCCCCTGTTGGCTTGATAACCCACAACTGCCTTCCCTTGCAGGCCTAGTCCCTCCCAACTGCTGTCCTCTGCTGACCATCTTGTGGTGGCCATCTTGTATCCACATGGGGGCAGTCATCTTTGACAACATGGGGGTAGCCATATTGTGTGTTGGAGTGATGGTCAATTTGCATATTACTTTTTTTATTAGATAGGATATAGATGAACAACCTTCTCTTATTTTCAGACAGTGACAGAACTAAAAGTCTGGAAGGTACTTTGCAGTCTGGCTCATCAAAATAGGGATCAATTTACCCTATCTCTGTTAACTTTGAGTCCCATCTCTAGTATGAATCAACTGTGTCCTAGTGTGCCAGGTATGATTTTGCAATAGCTTTTTGGGTATCTCTGTGTGGACATCATCTAGTATATGAAAGTCAACATGCTTAAAACTCAAACACACACAGACATGGCTGCACACACTCAACTCACCATTGCCTCCTTCATGTACTTTCTTTTCTATATTCCATTTTTCATGAATGACATTACCATTTCCCTGATCATCTCAACTGGACATGGAAAGAGCCTTATAACATCTCTTTCTCTCTCAATACTACCCCCACTCCCACCCCCAATTATTCAGCCCATTAAGCCTATAAATTAAATTTCCATCATGGCCCACCCAATGTGGCTCAATGGTTGAGCATTGACCTATGAACCAGAAAGTCACAGTTCGATTCCTAGTCAGGGCACATGCCTGGGTTGTAGACTCGATCCCTAGTGTGGGTCATGCAGGAGGCAGCCATTCAATGATTTTCCCTCATCATTGATATTCCTATCTCTCTCTTCCTCTCCTTTCCTCTCTGAAATCAATAAAAATACGTTTAAAAAAACCCCCACAAAATTTCCATCATGCCCTGGGCATAGATCCCCTTTTCTGTTCTCATCATTACTATTTTGATTTACATTTTCATTGTCTCTTGCCTTGCCTACTGCCAACTCTCTTAACTTATCTCTCTGCCTTTTCCAGTCTCTCTAAGCCATTGATATTATCTATTACTGCTGCATGACAGATTACCTCCAAACCTAACCTCTTAAAATGACAAACTCCAGTTGCTAGAGATCAGAAGCCAGGAAGCAGCTTAGTTCAGTGGTGCTGCATCAGGAGCTCTCCCGAGGCTGCAATGAAGGTGTTATCCAGGCTGAGTCATGTTAGGCTTGGTTGGGGAAAGATCGGTTTCTAAGCTCACCCAGAGGATTTTTAGCACGTCTGTTTCTTACCCCATGAGCCTTTCCACCCCATGAGCCTTAGCACGTGGAAGCTGGCTTCTCCCATAGAGAACGATCCGAGTGTGAGCAACACCCCCTCGCCCCCCCCCCCCCGCCAATGGCAGTTGAACTCTTTTCATAACCTAACTTTGAAAGTGACATTTATCACGTCTGCCACATTTCATTCCTTAGAGGAGAGCCCCTAACTATAGCCTACAGTCAAGGGGAGAATTAAGTTCCGTCTCTTGAGGAAAGGAATATCAAAGAATTGATGGGTGTATCTTTAAAGTCACCACAATTGCCCTAGCAGGGTTGGCTCAGTGGATAGAGCATTGGCCCTTGGACTGAAGGGTCCTGGGTTTGATTCCGGTCAAGGGCATGTACCTTGGTTGCAGGCTCCTTCCTTACCCATGCCCTGATTGGGGCGCTTGTGGTTGATGACTACTCAATGTGTCTTTCTCACATCAATGTTTCTCTCTCTGTGTCTCTCCCTCTCCCTTCCACTCTCTCTAAAAAACAATGGAAAAATATCCATTAGGATTAACAAATGATAAAAACAAAAAAATTAAAGTCATCACAAGTTGTCCTCTGCCCACAAATAATTTATCTTCCTCTCACATGCATAATCCATATCAAAGAATTTGTGGACATACCCTTGAAACCATACCATCTTACACTTCACAGAAACTGGGGTCTTCATTCAGAATATTTTCACTGACTTCACATTACCTATACAGAGAGCTCAAATTCCCCATTACATATTTTTCCACCACTTGCTTATTGGTCAAAGCAAATGTTTCAGTGCTTGCTGTGGCAGCACATATCCCAAATGATTCACCATTTCCTAACCACCCTCTAAACCTACCATCCTCGATACTTTCCTCAATGCTGTTTCCCAGGCTGTTGGGTGCTCCCTTATCTCATGATTTCCACATTCTCTGCAAAATTCCAGTCTTACCTCTTTCATAGAGTGTGGCAGCTCCCCTAAAAGAGAATGGAGCTATACGATTTGATTGTAAGTTCCTAGAGGACAGGAAACATACTTTGTTCATCACTATACCCCTCAAAATAGGAAGTGGAATTCATTGTATTCAACAGATGTTCAACAAATGTCAAATTAAATTATATGAAGAGAGCATTTCTCCATTTAGGCCAAACAAATACTTGGAGTTGTTTGTGTCTAGTGGTACACCAACACTGTGATAGCATTAAAAATATAAATATATTATATAGAGGAAGGGAGAGGGAGAGAGAGAGAAACATCAATGTTGAGAGAGAACCATTGATCGGCTGCTTCCTGCACGCCCCCTACTGGGGAATTGAGCCTGTAACCCGGGCATGCGCACTTTGACCAGAATCAAACCTAGGGCCCTTCAGTCCTCAGACAGATGTTCTATCCACTGAGCCAAACCAGCTAGGGCGCCATGATAGCATTTTATTTGTTGAATACTAGTACAATCACAGGTTAGTAAGCCAGGACAAGCGGAATAGGAGAACTGAAACAGATAGTTAAATGGCCAAGCCATTTTACAGCCATCTAGTAAATCGTAAAATCTATCTTCTATAACCCCGGACACTTAAGAATAAATGGTTTACACTTCTCCCCAACCAGAGGATAAATAGCTTCAATCACTCTACTCAGGAAGATAGATAGCAGAAATCCAATTAGTGCCATTTGCCAACTACAGCCAAGGACAGATGAAGTGAAAGGAATAAATCTCATTTGGGCACATCAGCATAAAATTGATGAATATTCTTTTGAGATCCGCCCCTAAGACAGCCCCTAAACTCCCAGCCTTTAAAAACCCTCAAAACAAAGGTCCCAGCCCTTGCTCTGCCTTCCAGGAGCGCACCCTTGCCTTTCCTCCCCCTTCTTCTTCCACAGGTATGTGTCTCCTCAACTCTACAGGACCCCACAGGGACTTGCAACCAGGGAGAAATGGGCAGCGGCAGCTTGTCCCGGGCGAACCCCCTTTCCCCAAATGACATCAACATCTTCAAAGCACTAGCCTTCTGCTGCTGTGCTGGAGGGCCAACCTGCTGACGGACCACACATATCCCACAAAGTGGCAGTGATGGAGCTGGACAGCTGGGCAGTCTTTACTCTGCTATGGGACATCTGCCTAATGTTTGAGCGCTTTTCTCCTTCTCACCTCCTTTCCTCCCTTTCCTCTCTTCCTCCCTGCCCCCATCCTTCCCTCCCTCCCTCCCTTCCTTCCTTCCTTCCTTCCTTCCTTCCTTCCTTCCTTCCTTCCTTCCTTCCTTCCTTCCTTCCCTTCCTTCCTTTCCTTCCTTCCTCTCTTCCTCTATCCCTTTCTGCCTCCCTTCTCTCTCTCTTTTTCTCCTGCCTTCCTGTCTTCCTTTAATTGTCCACATCATTTTCTCATCTCTCCTCTTCTGTTATTTTCTCCCAACATTTTATGAGGTTATTATATGGGTATTCTGATGGAATTACTGCCCTTTAAATTTAGTGAAATGTAAATTTTCTTTTAACAGTTTTATTGCGGTATGATTTATAGGCCATAAAATTCATCCTTTAAGTACATAGTTCAATGGTTTTCAGTTGAACTCGAGTTGTGGAACCATCACTACAATCCAGGTAGAGAACATTTCCATGACTAATATCTCTCCTGTGCTAACTGAATTAAAAAAAAATTTTGTACCTTTTTTCTCTTTTTACAAAAACAAGACAAAGCTATTTTAAACAATCTAGAAAATATTTGAAAGCAGAAAAAAGAAAATAAAAATTATCTTTATTCTGAAATCTATAGATAATCATTGCTATTTTGACATATATTTAACCCCTCTTTACCTATTCATATCTTAGAAAAGAAAGTACTAATTAGGATTTGCTAAGCAGTTGATTAGATCTGGGCACACAGCAGCTATCCTATATAATAAAAACCTAATATGCTAAGTGTCTAGTCGACCAGTTGGCCGTTCAACCAATCAAAGCATAATCTATACTAATAAAAGAGAAATATGCAAATTGACCATACCTTCGTGATGCCGGCCAGCCAATCAGGAGTGAGTATGCAAATCAACCCAAGAAAGCTGGTGGATTAATTTGCATATGCAGGCACCATGCGGCTGGGTGCGGGGCAGGATGCTTGTGTTGTTGCCATAGTGATAACACAGGTGTCCCCCACTGCCTCAGCTGCTTAGGGCCTCTGGGCAGCATGGGAAGGCTGGGCCAGAGCAGAAAGGCGGTGCCAGCAGCCTGGGAAAGGAAGGTCCATTCTTGCATGAATCTTCGTGCATCGGGCTTCTAGTATGCTAATGATATGTTAAGGCTGCTCAACTGCTCGCTATGATGTGCACTGTTCACCAGGGGGCAGGCAGTTGACTGGTTGACCACTTGCTATAACCTGCACTGACCTCCAGGGAGCAGACGCTTTGACCAGTAGGTGAGCTTGCTGCTGGGGTACAGCGGATTGGGACTGATCAGGATGGGCTGGACATAGTCTGGAGCCCTTCCACAGTCCCTCTCTGGCTGGCCAACCTCCTGCATCCCTCACCAGCCCTGATGGGGTCCGTTGGCCTGGCCTGTGCCCTCTGGCAATCCCGGACCCCTCAGCAGATGTTGGAGAGCCAATTTCAGCAGGATCCTGCAGGCCAGGCTGAGGGACCCCACTAGTGCATAAACTCGTGCACCAGGTCTCTAGTATATTAATAATTTTTAAAAAGCAAGGGAGATCTTTATGTTTTTTATTTTAAAGAACTTGAATTTTTTACTTCTGAATGACTACATTAGGTATTCATTTATGTGTGAGGGTAAGAAGCCAATTAAGGCAATTGAATAGGCCAGTATACACTGGGAATAAAATGTGGTTTTATTTTCCCTGTCTGTGTATGTGTGTGTGTGTGGGGGGGGGGGGAGGCAGTGAGAACTGTGTAGGGGGAGGGAATACACTGATTGCTTCCTGGAGACCTCATAGAGGACTCTAAATGCAGAAGTCATGTGGTGGGGTGGTGGGAAGGATGTAAGCATGAAAAAAAATAGGATAAATCTTGCAAGGAAAAGTAAGTTGGGGTTCAAGGGCCTGCCTCCAAACTGAGGGCTCTTGGGGCTTCTCAAACTTTCTTTGAAATGGGAACATGAGGGGTAAAACTAAAGAAGGAACTCTTTGTGATGGTGCACAGGAAACTTAGCATGTCAAAATTAGCCTTGTTGAGTATCTTGTCCAGAGTAAGCATCAACATATGTACCAGTAAATTTGTTATAAACAAATTTAACTTAATACCTTTGATGATCTAATAGATTTATTGAGCCACTCCTGAGTCAAGCAGCATCCCATCTACAAGTAGGAAGGAGTTGAGTATAAAATGGAAGGTTTTTATAGGCAGAAATGGGTGAGTCAAGGAAGTTATGAGCAAAAGAAAAGATTGTTTCAGGCAATGTCCCCTTCTTTTGGAGGAAGGATGTGTGTGGGGGTGTCTTTGATTCAGATTACTTTACCAGTGCTGGTCAGGAAATTCCAGCTTGACTAGTTAAAGGTCTCATCCCTGAAAGAGGTTGAATCTGCAATTAAGTCTTGGTTTTGTGAATAACAGCAATAACAACAAACATTCCATGGAAAGTAACCTCACTGGGTGATCTGATCATGAACTAATTGGGTAGGTCCCGGTGGGTAATCATGATCCAGACCTATAGCGAAAGGTTTATCTTTGCTTTAGGCAAACTCTGTCATTGTTTCTGTGCATCTAGGTTAACACACCTTTAAAAAAGCTGTAACCACCCTCAAGAGAGCAGATAATCTTGTTAACTATCTTGTAATCCTATCCCCACCTTGCTTTTTTCCACCTGCATTGGATCTTCCGTTCCCTCCTTAATTTCAAATGCATAAAAATGAGCTGCAAAACCGTTATGGTTGGGAGCATTTGTGGTTTTGCTCCCTGACATATGTCAGCAGTTTGGCTCAGATAAACTCTTATACAAATTCTTTACAGGTTTGGACATTCTTACATTGGCAGTTGGCTGTGGTGGGCTTAGCACAAGTGACTCCATTTGGGGCTCATTGTTACTTAAAAAAATAAATAAATAAATACACACACACACACACACACACACATATATAATATATATTTTATTGATTTTTTACAGAGAGGAAGGGAGAGGGATAGAAAGTCAGAAACATAGATGAGAGAGAGACATCAATCTGCCACCTCCTGCACGCCCCACACTGGAGATGTGCCCACAAGCAAGGTACATGCCCCCGACTGGAATCGAACCTGGGACCTTTCAGTCCGCAGGCTGACACTATCCACTGAGCCAAACTGGTCTCGGCTAAAAAATATATTTTTATTGATTCCTTCCAGAGAGGAAGGGAGAGGGAGAGATAGCAACATCAATGATGAGAAAGAGTCACTGATCGGCTGCCTCCTGCATGCCCTCCACTGGGGATCGAGCCCACAACCTGGGCATGTGCCCTGACCAGAATTGAACCATGACCTCCTGGTTCATAGGTTGATGTTCAACCACTGAGCCACTTCGGCCGGGCTGTTGTTGCTTTTTAACAGGAGTATTGTGAGAATCAACAAGTCATCTCTTCTGTCAAAGAACAGTTTAGACAGCTACCATTTTTGGACTGCGTGACTTGGCAGCCGCCATGTTGGCCCATGTGACTGGGTAGCCGCCATGTTGGCCACATGACTTGCCGCCCCCCTGGGGGTTGCCATCTTGAAACAGCAAAGGCCAACCCCTCCCCTTGAATTAGCCAATCTTGAAAGACTGTGTGCCTGAGCTCCAATCAAGAGCGAGGACAGGTCAGGTGCATCAGGATTGAAAAAGCAGAGCGTAAAGCTTGCTCGGTGTGTGGGTGCTTCCAGACCATGTGTGCAGCCTCCCGCGGGAGGAAAGATATTTGCCTTGCTGCCTGGCTCCTGAGTGTGCTTTGCATTCTACCAGAACCCCTGATTTGGGGGCTCGCCTTATTTCTCACAGTGTGAGTGCCAGAAATAAAAGGTGGAACCAAAATGGTTTATCAAGATGGGGATGGAGCTATGAGGATTATCCAACCCTGGCTGGAAAGCTGGCAGTTTCTATTTTGCGTTGGCAAAGAAGTTGGTTAAATTGTTGCCACTGGCATCCTGGGACTCACACCTTATACGTCCTGAGGCTGAAGTTTTTGGGGAATTGGTAGGAAAATAAGTCAGGGTATTGGGATATGTTAGTGATTATCTTCGGTTGCCAATAGTTCTTACGAGAAAGAGAAAAGCATCTCAACTTGAAGCTATTTCAACTGGCCTATTAGAGGTCTTTCTGCCTGCAGCCAGCACTGAAGCTTTCTGAGAGGAAGAACATCATGGGGGATTGGAAAAGGCGAATCCTCTGTTAGAAGCGAACGTGAAAAGAGAGAAAGACGGGAAAGAGGAGCTAATAAAATTGGAGCCTGAGAAACACTCCATGGTCTGGCTCCTCCTGGGCATCCTCTGCAGTGCGCTTCCTCCCCGATAAAGTCTCAGAACACGCAGCCCGAGGATACAGGGCAGCTGTGCCTCCTCCCTACTTCCGCTGCTGTGTTTCATGTCTCCCAATCAGATGTCAAGATGGAGGCCATTAGCTGAAGGCTGGAGGCGAGGCCGAGCCCTGAGATTTGTTACTGAAAGACAGTAATTCTTAGGTTCAAGTTCAAATTCATGGGCTATGACTTGACAAGATTTCTGCAGTTCCGAGCTCAGAGAATTAACTGAGTGAGTGCAAGCAAAAACTCCTCCAGCTTTTAAGAAGGCTGTATTGTAAGGGAAACCCTGAGCTCGGTGGGCAAAGGCCTGTGATTTTCTGTTTAACCTAAAAGGTGATTTTCAGGCGCCAGATAACTTGCAATAATGGGGACTAGGCTGCTAAAAGGTGCAGGCCCCGAAGAGGAGACTCTTCCACCCATGCCCATCTCAGATGCAGATATGGAGGACGATGTAATTGAAAGGCTAAGACCAAACGCACAGGTGAATAAAATAAGGAAAATATGGTAAAAGATATACAGTGGTACCTTGAGATATGAGTGTCCTAACATACGAGATTTTTGAGATACAAGCCTTCGAGCGAGCGAGCGATTTTTGCTTTGAAATACGAGCAACATTTGAGAAAGGAGTCATGGCGAGGATCGGCCGGCTGCACACGACCCACCAGTTTACCGCGACTCCAGCATCTCATAGTTTCCCACGCCTCAAGGTTACGGAACGAATTAAACTCGTATCTCGAGGTATCACTGTACTATTATATAAAGTGCTTATTTTGTGAGTCTCTTTTAAGCACTTTAAAAGAGTTAATTATTATCTTCATTTCCATATGGGGAAAGCAAGGCGCATAGAGGTTAAGTAATTTGTCCAAGTTGCTAAAGTAGTGAGTGGCAGATGTGGTGGGATTTAATCCCAGAGTGTCCAGTTCTAGAATCAGCATGCTACTCTGTCTGTCAAGCTAAGGACTATGTGCCTATTCAAATGAGTGAGTGATCACGTGTGCACATGCATGACACCGTGTGTATGTGTGTGAGTATGCACAGGGAACAGAGTGGGGTTTAAAGAGGACGTGGCCTTTGAGCCGTTGAGCTATATCCTTCTGGTTTCTTGTGCTTCTGTGTTCAGTTGATTACATCTTGATTATTTTCTTAATAGTCCGATTGTACTCTGCTTGAAACACTTCAAAACTCTTGGACCTCTGATTTCTCCCGTTGGTTACCCACGTCTAATCAGGTCAGAAGTTTAGGACTTTGGACCAATGCCTCCTTCAAACTTTCCAGGGCAAAGGAGAGGTACATTGTGTTTTTTTTTTAGAGACGGTTATAGGGGTTCAGACAGAACCAAATGAAAGTTACTGAGTTGATTTAATGATGGGAATTATCAGATCGATTCATCATTGTGTCCAAAATCACTTTAGCTCTGATTTTTTTAGGTCAATTTGGTAAAGACGGAGAGTGTGGATGATGTGGATGGTCTCTGGTTGATAATAGGTAAAGCGAGGGTCCCTCCTGGCACATAATCTGTGCTGACTGGTCCTGCAGTTCACATACACATGGGAAAGACGATAATGGTGCATCAAAGCTCTCTCAGCAAGAGGGTTTGGGGAGGAATAAGATCAAGAGAGCTAAGGGCTGATCACGGGAAATGATTTTGGTAAAGACGGCAGGGTACCATCTTGGAGATGCTCTCCAAAATGGCTCCGTGGGTTCATGGCTGAGAGCTGTGTTTGGCGGGGCTACACACAGCAGATAGCAGAGGGGCTTTTCCACAGGGGTTGATGTGACTCTGGAACACAAGCAATGCCAGTGTATGTGAGGCAGGGAAAGGACACTATTTCTCCTTCACGTGGAGCTCAGTGTTAGCTCAGAGTGATGAGAAACCCAGGGAAGAGATGGTGATCTTTCCTGGGGGCAGCGGACAGGTCTCTGTGCCTGCATTGGCTGCCCCGGAGTGTCTGCCCCAGAGTGTGCATGGTGACAGCAGGGTTTCATAGTTCAAGACTGCCCGGTCTGGCAGCTCCCTGGAAGACCTACAGGATCTAATTATCCTCTCTCTCTCTCTCTCTCTCTCTCTCTCTCTCACACACACACACACACACACACACACACACACCCCACACACATGTCCACACACTCCTCTATCGCTCTCTCAGTCTCTCACACATTCTCTTTCCCTGTCTTCTTGCCGGTTGCCATCCAAAAAAACTCAAAAACATGTTTAAGGCTTTCTCAAGTTGTTACTTAAGTTTGTCATAAGTTGTTACCTAAGTTTCTATCCTTTTCCTTCTTCTTAGTGTCTGCCAGCTTTTTTTCAAAATCTTAGTCTTCTAATAAAGTTAAAACAATTGTTATATTTTTACATTTATGAGAACACCTTCTGCAGTTACATGTATAGGAGTATGGAGGGGGTGCTGAGACACTAGGAGGAGAAATCTGTTCAGATAATTATCTCAAGGGTGGCAGGGCAGATAGTTTTGGGAATTTGATGCATATCATTCATTGGGCGTTCAGGCATGCTGGGTACCAGGGCCCTTCTTTGGATGGGAAGTTAGGTCTGTACCTCCAGCAGGAGCCTGGGGCTTAGCAACAGGTCTCAAGCAGATAAGGGAGGTTTCCCAAAGAATCAGGTGGGATTTGTGAACCCCGAGATGCTTCCTGGGTGCTAAAGAACAGGCAGGCTTGGTGCTCACATAACTTAGAGGAGGGATTTAGGAAGAATGGCCTCTGGATGAAACGATGACATTTAGGCATTCTTAGAGCTGGGCATTTTCCTGCCTGCAAAAGTTTTTAGAAAAGGTCTTAGTTTAGGAAAGAAAGAAGAGATGGGGGTGGGGAGAGAGAGAGAGAGAGAGAGAGAGAGAGAGAGAGAGAGACAGAGAGAGAGAGAGACAGAGAGAGAGAGAGATGGAATGCCTAAAAATTGGAGAGGAAAGGGGGCTTTAGTAAGAGTTGGGTGTTCTATGTAGTTGGAACCTTTTACTCAGGGACTGGAGTTCCAGTCTGGGAGGTGCTCCTTTAGCGGTAGCACCTCTTAGGCGCACCGCTTCAATGACATGACCTATCTTAGAAAAGTGTGAACTCCCAATCTTTACGTGGGGGAAATGGACTCCTTTTGTGCTCCTTTTATCTTCCTGAGGTTCCTTATCTTAATGGTTTGTAGTGTAATTTTGGAAAATGTCATTGTTTCCACCCTGCCATGGAAACGGAAAGAAGAAGATTTTCTCTGAGTTGCTGTTCGGATAAAGAGGGGAGGGAGAAGGGTTCCCTGGGGGGAAATACAGGGAACAGAAAGGTGAAGACAAAGCGCAGGGGTAAAAAGGTTGGTTTCTTATCACGGTTATCACTTTGCTGCTATTGAATCTCAGACAAGAGCTGTTCTCTGCCTTTGAAGGTTTTATCGGAGTGCTGTTTTCATTTTGCACTGGTTTTCAACTGGGGTAGGGCAGACCTGTGGAGTTTGGAAGAGTTTTGTGTGTGTGATGCTGATATTCTGTCCCCCTGCCTCTTCCTTCAGACCTTACTGTGGAGAATTACACCATGGATTCTCTACCAACTACGGAATAATATTTCAACTCATGCATCAAACATTCATGAACTAGACCATAACCCACTGCCGCCTAAGGAAAGCCATTACTGTGACCAGGTCAGAGTTTTCTGACCCTCAGGGAACCTTATTCTCTTTAGACCTATGGCTTAGCACTCATATGCTTTCCTCCTCTCCATACCTACCTGCCAACGTTTTCCCAATCAGGCCCTTCCTTTTTCGTCCATAAATTCTGTAGCCACACTGATTAGACCTTATTTCCTTTCATAAATTCCGTAGCCACATTGATTGGTCCTTGTTTCTGAAGGGGAGTTATGTGAGGCCAGCAGTAAGAAGAGGAGGCCGTGAATACAGAAAAATAAACATTATTTACATGGAAACCTGCCGATAAGTTCCTATATTCAAATTAATCTAATAACATCGATGCTTTGGACACACATTCTCAGTGGTATAAACACCCTCCCCCCACTTCCAATGGCTCCTAAAATCTCCTCTGTCCTCCCACCACCATTTTTGACGTTTCTGTGCAATGAAGGAAATGTGCAAAGTGGCCATGTGGCTACCACAGGCAACAACTGATTTATCACCACAAACTTGAAAATGATTGTTGGTCTCAACAACCTTGGAGAAGTTCATTTCAAAAACTGTTGTGGACAGTAATTATACTACACTGCAGATTTGGCTTTCCTTTCACTTCCGTGGCATTGACAAGTATTGTTGAAAATACTGCCTGTCCTGAGGCACCTTGTCTTAGATGTCTCGGTATGGTGCATTTCGGTACATCTCCAAGGCATCATTCTAATCATTAATGTCACTGGATGCTACAAAAGTTCTCTGAGGGTGTTTCATCTTTTTTTTTTTTTAATTTTATTGATTTTTTTTTTTTACAGAGAGGAAGGGAGAGGGATAGAGAGTTAGAAACATCGATCAGCTGCCTCCTGCACAACTCCTACTGGGGATGCACCCACAACCAAGATACGTGCCCTTGACTGGAATCGAACCTGGGACCTTTCAGTCCGGCTGACGCTCTATCCAGTGAGCCAAACTGGTTTTGGCAAGGGTGTTTCCTCTTGAAGGGTGTTTGCTGGTTTCTTTGGGAAAGAGCTGCATTTAATACCTGTCTTTACAGGTACATGCATCACGATCTCCACTACTCAAATTGGTAATCATTGGGCCTGGTCGTGAAGAATAATGCGGAAAAGATATTCAAGTAGAATCTGTAGACATTTCATGATTATTTCTGGTGTTATGTTTTTCATCTTTTATAACCTGATGCCATTTATGAAAGATACTGGAAGTCACAGGAAGTCGCCAAGATCCAATTGGAATTGTCAGGGTGTTTCATTAACAGGGATCAGATTGGTAACCAGGAAAAAAAAAAAAGAAGAAATCGACAGACATCACTTTAGGATGATCTTACATTAAACCTTTACATTAAATCACTTTAGGATGATCTTACGTTTTTAAAGTCTCTTAAGCATGTTTAAATAGAAATAAATTTGGGCTACACACACACACACACACGATTCTTTGACTTTGCAACTATATTTTGAATGGCTTACCAAACCATGATTCATGTAACAAATAATTTTTGAGCATATCACATAGTGCTTGGCACTATTTTTTTGCAGACATAGATAAACAAGGCACCATCTCGGCTCTTTGCTCAAATGATATCATAATCACTATTCAAATAGTTGTGTATTTCACTGCTTAGATATAAATATAACTTCCCCTACCATTCCCCTATTGGATATTTAGGTTGCTTCCAGTGTTTTCACTCGCATAAAGACACTATCGTGAACTCACGTACCTTTGTATATTATTTTCTACAACTCATTTTTCTTGTTTCTCTCCACAACCCCGCCCCTGCTTGGCTCCACGAGTATAAGCAAACTCTTCAGGATTTCTTTAGGTCCACACTTGCTTAAAAAACCAAACCAAACCCTATAGCTTCATAAATTCATAAATACAGCGGTTGGTGGGTAAAAATTGCCAACTTCACTGATGGTTAAGGAGTTAGCACACTTCAACAGCCTTCTCATGACAAGTCTCCTGGAATGTTCTAGTATTTTGAAAACATGCCAGGCTTATTTCAAGAAGTCAAACCTGAAACTAATGGGCTAAACCAGGACCATGACTGGGAAGGACGAGAAAGAGCTGAGTGGGCAGAAAGAGTCAGAAAGAGAGGCTGAAGCAGACAAAGGGCAACGGTTAACAATAATTAGTAAATATCAAAAGCAAATAAGGGTAATGATGGTGCCAGGGGTAGGGTGGTCAAAGCGAAAGCAAAGGATCCAATTATGCCTCAGGGGCCGGTTGGTCACGTTAACTGGAAAATATGACAACACTTTGCTCTCTGAACTAAATCATAAAGACAAAGGTCAAAGATGGAAGCTGCGTTTAAAGGTCCCAACACCTGTGTGGCCGGCAGAGGACGAGTGATCAAGCAAACCACCTTGGGCAGTTGATTAATTTTACCTGTCAAAACCTGAGGCTGTGAACTTTATTTAACAACGAGACAGTCACCTTTAGAGGCTGCTTTTCCAAAATTAAAATCAACCCTGGGTGGCCACTTACCAACTCGAGCAAACTTCACTCTTCTCATAGTTGCGAGACAAAATTCATGGAAAATGAATGAAAGCTTATTCCATAGTGTATCAGTCCGATAGCCCACGGTTCTAGAATATGTGAAAAGCCCCGGGCTTTTGTTCTAGTTTTTAAAACATCAAGAGATCATACTGGAGTGGATAGACATATCTATCTGTCCAATCTCATTTCAGGATTTCTGAAATGAGACAAATCCAACTTCTTTACATATTAAAAACAATATGTATATCTTTAACTTGTAACCATATTAAATAGTCGTTTTTTACAAACTTCAAAAAAGCAGGATCACCCTACTCTAATCAGTCCAGTTATCTGGGAGGCATTTCTGAGCATTTCCTTCCTGTATTTTAATGCGTTTTTAAAACAGAGTTGAGAGAATACAACCTGTAACATACACGATCTGCTTTCGTTCTAAAATCACTTTAATTTTCCAGCAAAGAGCATCCAGATATTATGAAAACAATGATTTGAACCAAATAGTCCTTGATAACATCAGACCAATAACTCTGTTTGCCTAATTTGTCTAATTGTTAATTTACCACTTTCCTTTCTAATCCTGTTTATTAAGCCTTGAATATCCTTAACTCCTTTCATCCCTACCAAGTATCTTCCTCCTTGACTATGCCTATCTATCTATCTATCTATCTATCTATTTTTTAAAACATATTTTATTGATTTTTTACAGAGAGAAAGAGAGAAGGATAGAAAGTTAGAAACATCAATGAGAGAGAAACATCAATCAGCTGCCTCCTGCACACCCACTACTGGGGATGTGCCCACAACCAAGGTACATGCCCTTGACCGGAACGGAACCTGGGACCCTTCAGTCCTCAGGCTGACGCTCTATCCACTGACCCAAACTGGTTTTGGCTGCCTATCTATATTGACTTATTTTGTTTCTCTATTATTACTAAGTTTAAGAATTCATTTATGCAATGTCTTCTTTTTTAATTTTTTTTAATGATCACTGAGGGTAAGGGACATTCATTACAGTTTTAATTTTTATTTGAAAATATGACTGGGTTATTTATTTATTTATTTTAAAGATTAGTTTATTGATTTTTTTTTTTTTGAAAGAGGAAGGAAGAAGAGCAAGAAACATCAATGTGAGAGCGAATCATGTATCGGCTGCCTCTTCCAGTCCCCTTGCTGGGGATTGAACCCACAATCCAGGCATCTGTTTCTAACTGGGAATCAAACTGGCAGCATTTTGGTGCATGGAATGATGTCCAACCCACTGAGCCACACTGGCCAGGGATCATTACACAGTGTTTATACCGGCTCTAGTAAGTAGCAAGCAGCCAGGCACAAAATGGGTGCTGAAGAAATATCTAGGGTTAATGCCATAAGAGTTTTAGCAAAGAGTGGAACCATCCAGACCTATGCAGAGAAAAAAACTATAGCTGCACCATCTCATAGGGTAGCTACTAACCATTTGTGGTTATTGAGCACCTGGAATGTGGCTAGTATGAATGGAGACGAGCTGTAAATGTAAAATACACACTGGATTTTAAAAATTTAGTATACAAAAAAGAAGAATAAAAGTATCTAAACATTTTAAGCATTGCTTACTTATTGAAATGATATTTTGGGTATATCGAGTTAAATAAAATATATTATTAAGATGAATTTAATCTGTTAAACTTTTTACCTTGTTTAATACGCTCTCAGAAAATATAAAATTATATATGTGGCTTGATATATGTATATATGACAGTGCTGACCTATACGGCAATAAAATGTAATGTTCGAGGTCATCCTTTCTGCAGGGCAGAAATTTATGTTTCTACCAGGTAAAATTAATTTGCATTTCAATGGGTAGCAATTATTTGCACTTCTGACAGTTTCCTACAACTTAACGGCTACCTTTATAGAGTTGTAAAAGAGCCTAATGGTGGAATGACAAAGGTGCTTGTACCTTTAAGGAATTAGATAATCTGGAAGATTCCACTGGAAAATACCCAGCATTCTACTGGAAAGACATTCAGTAATCTTTTTTTTTTTTTAATTCTCACCCAAGGATCTGTTCATTGATTTAAGGGGAAGGTAGAAAGAGAGAGAGAGAGAAACATCAATGTGAGAGAGAATATCAATTGTTTGGGTCTCCTACTTGGGTAGACTGGAACAACACTCCAACCAATTGAGCCACACTGGCCAGGGTGGCATTCAGTAATCTTTGCCCCCTTCCAAGTTTTTAACAATTTTTCCTAAGAGCATGTTTGCGTATTCTTTTGTTGCTGTCCTAAGAGATAGTAATATGATTACTTTTGCTTTTCTAGTTAATATGGGCGAACTATATTTGCAAAATGCACACCTAAGCTGGAAACCAATACACTACGAATTATAAAGTTCCCAATAATAAGGTAAAATGTTGGGAGAAATGAAAGTACTTTAAGAAAACAAACCCAACTAGTGTGGCTCTGTGGTTGAGTGGAAACCTAGGAACCAGGAGGTCAAGGTTTGATTCCCGGTTGGGGAACGTGCTCAGGTTGCGGGCTCCATCCCCAGAAGGGGGTGTGCAGGAGGCAGCTGATCAATGATTCTCTCTCATCACTGATGTTTCTTTCTCTCCCTCTCTCTTGCTCTCTGAAATCAGTAAACATATATTTAAAAAATATAGAATAGAATCAAACACATTTGGAACAATTAAAAATATCAGGATTAAGTAATTGCATTTGATCATGATGGCTTAGTTTATCACACCTGCAGTTGATACTATCATAATGGAATGAAAATCAACTTCTTCTTTACTGTTTAATTAGATGGGTGCAAAACTTGGCTGTTGTTTGACTTGAGCTAGTATAACTTTTCATCCTCTATTTTTAATTAATCAAAGTGCTATTTCTTTTAAAGAAAATGAATTCTCTGATCCATAATAGTAAAAGCTTAATATGGTAATTAGACCAGGCAGCCAGACATCCTTCTGGATGAAGATGCAGTGATGGGGCCGAGGCAGAGGCAGTTAGGGGCAATCAGGCAGGCAGGCAGGCGAGCGGTTAGGAGCCAGTGGTTCCAGATTGTGAGAGGGTGCAGGCCAGGCTGAGGGACCCTGCCCCCATGCACAAACTCTTATTGAATTACCCGAGTTCTTTACATAGTGTTCTAGATACCACCAGTCCTGTGTTAGATCAGGGATTTGTAGAAAATACTCCCTGTTCTGTGAGTTGTCTTTTACCTTCTTGATGGAAACATTGGCAGCACGAAAGTTTTTAATTTGGATGAAGTCCGATTTATCTATTTTTTCTTTTGTCACATGTGCTTTTGGTGTCAGATCTGTTGCCTAATTAATGAACTTTTAATGCCTCCTAAGGCCATAGAAGGGGCTGAGTAAGCACTTGCAATAATGTTGTAACTGTGTATGTGTTTTTATTTATTTTTATTTATTTTATTTTTATTTTCTTAAAATATATTATATTGATTTTTTACAGAGAAGAAGGGAGAAGAATAGAGAGGTAGAAACATTGATGAGAGAGAGAGAGACATCAATCAGCCGCCTCCTGCACGCCCCCTACTCGGGATGTGCCCACAACCAAGACACATGCCCTTGACCGGAATCGAACCTAGGACCTTTCAGTCCACAGGCCAATGCTCTCTCCACTGAGCCAAACCGGTTTTGGCATGTGTATATGTTTTTTAGAGTAGACTTTAATTTTTAGAGTAGTTTTAGGTTTACAGCAAAACTGAGTGGAAAGAACAGAGATTTTTCATATACCTCCTGCTCCCACAATATCAACATGCCCCGCCAGAGTGGTACATTTGTTACAATAAGTGAATCTGCATTGACAAATCATTAGCACCAAAGTTTATAGTTTATATTAGCTTGCTCTTGGTATTGTTCATCCTATGGGCTTGGACGAATGTATAATGACACACATTCATCATTATTGTAGCCTGTAGAGTATTTTCACTGCCTTAAACATCCTCTATGCTCCACCTATTCATCCCTGTCCTTTGCGCCCACAACCTAGAAACCATTGATCTGTTAACTATCTCCACAGTTTTGCCTTTTCTAGAATGTTGTATTGTTGGAATCATATAGTATGCTGCCTTTTCAGATTGGTTTCTTTCTCTTAGTGATATGCATTAAAGTTCCTCCATGTCTTTTCATAACAGCTCATTTCTTTTTAGCACTAAGTAATACGTATTCCGTTGTCTGGCTGGGGTTCTGGTAGAATACAAAACATACTTGGGAGCCAAGCAGCAAGGCAAACATATTTACTTCTTCATAGAAGGGTGCACACACATGGTCTGGAAGCATGTGCACACCAAGCAGGAGGGATGCTTGGGTTCATAATCTCTTACGCACATGACCTGTCCTCACTCTTGAATGGAGCTCAGACACACACTCTTTTGTGATTGGCTAATTCAAAGGGAGGGGTTGGCCTTTGCTGTTTCAAGATGGCGGCCCTCAGGGAGCTGCAAGCTACGTGGCCAACATGGCAGCTGCCAAGTCATGCATTCCAAAATGGCGGCTGTCTAAACTGTTCTTTGACAGAAAAGAGGATTTGTTTATTCTCACAGTGTAATTCATTTTAAGGAGTTCTTTCTATATTTAGAATAACGGTCCTTTATCAGATAAATCTTTGCAACTATTTTCACCAAGTCTATGACTTGTATTCTTATTCTCTTTACATGATTGTGTTTTGCTGAATAGTCACTTCAAATTTATTTATTGAGCATCTACTATGATCCAGGTTCTCCACAAGATTAAGACATAATCTTGCTCTTAGCATAATGGAGGAGAAAGATGAGTAAACAGGTGAGTAGAATGTCCTTCTAAGGTAAGCAGTTTCAGGTTCCTTGGAAGAGGAAGCTGAGACATACTGGTAAAGAAGAAAAAGGATTTAATAGCAGACAAAGGTGGACACGGTCTGCCTGGTCCAGAGAATTATACATCACTCTGATATAAATAAGTTATTGCCAATATGACCGTTAGCTATTATTGCTATGGTAACAATTTGTCTAAATCAGAAGTAGGCACACTATGGCTATGGGCCAAATCTGACTCGCCATATGCTTTTATAAATAAAGTTTTATTGGAACACACTCCTGCCCATTCATGTACAGATAGTCTATGGCCACTTTTGGGCTACAGTGGCAGAGTATTTGTAATAGACAGTCTGGCCCAGAAAGCCTCAGATATTTACTATGAGGCCTTGTATAGAAAACCTTCGTTGACTGTGCTCTAGGCAACACTTGACTGGAAAATGCTCAAACCATGTCCCCCCCCCCCCTTTTTTTTAAAGCATTACTAATTTAGGTGCACCTGGCAACTATTTATATGTCTGCAAGTAATTTTGTCTGTTTTTCAAAAAATTGCCTTGATCTCTGCTTTTTAAATTTCAGTTAATTAATTTTAACAAATAGTTTGCATAATTGAGTTAAATCACAAATGATGATAAATAACCTGCTCAACCCCTGAGAAGAAATTTAAATATTTGCTTTTTCTTTGAATGTTTTGCAGTGTTTTTCTTAGTCTCTGTTTCTCTGTTTTTAAAATCACAAACAAATTCATGTTCACTTCAGGAAAATCAGATATCATGGACTAGCAAAAAGTAGAACATTTAATCCATAATCCCACATAGTTTCTTGGGGGAAAAAAACCTTTTTGGAGTTTTAGTATGTAACCTTTGAGACTCTTTTTCATGCATATTTTGTTATATTTTTTTTTGCATAAATGAAACCATGCTAGGCTACCACTAAGTTTCTTTAACAGGCATACGCTTTCCTCAGTCTTTTGCTATATTCATGATTCAGGTGGTCTACTAATGAAAGATGCCAAGCGAGTTTCCCCACACATTCGAATCCTTTCAGGGATAGAGAAAACACTACAAAAAGTGAGTTGGTTGACTGCCCCACAAAACTGTTGAGTGGTCAGGTATTTTGAAGCTGTCTTTGGCTTTCTGAATATTCCTTGGATAAGAGCAGAAACAAAAGCTAGGACTTTGTATCAGTTATCTCTTGCCTCAGTAGTGCTGCCTGACAAACAGGCCCAAATCCTTGGTTTTAGACAGCAATATGATCTACTGTATAACTCATACACCTGGGCTGCTTAACTGGGTGGCTCTTCTGCTCTTGGCTGTCACTGTCACATGAATACATTTTTGTTTTTTAAAGCCATCCGCGCAATGACTCCTATCTCAAATGTTGCTCGTATTTCAAAGCAAAAATCGCTCCTATCTAAAAAATCTCGTATGTTAGGGCACTCGTATCTCGAGGTACCACTGAACTCTATTTCTGCCTCGATCAGAGCCACCTAAAGCAATGAGCCTCATTGTTTAGAGATATCTTCTTTTGAAACCTTTGTCAATGGTAAACACTGACCAAGTTGCAGACCGGTTCCCAAGAAGGAGCCCTCAAATGGCTTTAAGAAGCCGGGATGAGAGTATTGTGTTCACGCTGCGTCTGGTTTTAATGTCAGAGACACAAACACCAAGACCAGCATGGGTTTTAGTGTCTCCTGAGCTAAAACGGCTGTAACATTCCGCCTGTGTGGTGACATTTTTACACGTTCGCTTTCAAAGGCAGAACGGGAGCAGATGCGACGGCTAATAAAAACCTAGGGTGTTTTTGTTTATCCGTGTGGGTTAACAAATGAATTCGCTTTTATGGACACATGCGATGCTTTGCCTTCCCAAGGGGAAGTGGGGAAATGGTTCGGGGTGAACACGTTTCTGTAACATGAAAGGTTACAGGCTGATGTTAGACGCTCCGGAACTGTCAACCGACGCGACGTGTCTCTGCATTTGCATCTATTGCCTCCAGAACGTATGAATGTTTAAAGAAGGTGGAAAAAATTTACAATTCAGCCCCTTGGAAGTCGTTTCCATAGGAAGTCGGAAATAAAGCTTGTACCTGCGTTTCCCAAGGGACTCGTGTAATGCCATTTGGATAAAATAATCACAGGGAGAGAAAAGAAAGAGGAGATCTTTGCATTCAAATAAAACCAGCCCAGAAATCATTCCTTACAGGGTCTGCCTTTCAGAGAACCCCGTTTAGCCTTTTAAATAGACTCCCCTTTTCCCGACTCGCTTTAACGAGCCACTCTCCTCTCAGTGATTATTCCTGACACTAACTGCTCGCGTAATTAACGGGGGCTGTGCTTTTCTCGGCGAGGACGGTGCGCATCGAATATGCATTTGGAAAGCGATCCCTCGACTTGGGGAGAGTAGCTGTGGATGAGCAGTGGGGATGACGGCTGGCTAATTCACGGGTTGTGATGGAGAAGCCAGTCACTTGCTCTTAGCCGAGTTGTGAATGGCTATTGGCACATGCCAAGTCTGCCTCCTTTCCTTTCCCTGATTAAGACTCGGGGAGTTACCAGCGAGGCTGGTACAGTGTTTCTGGCTCAGGGAATGAAAAAGGAACTCTGATCGGCTTCTCTGGGGATTGAGGGAGAACTCCATATGTCGCCACTGCAGGCGACTGCTCTTTTGGCAAGGTGTGAAGAAACAGGGAAATGGCTCTGATAAAGGATTGGATTTCTTGAGATGAGATTTTCGGTATCAAGATGGGAGACATTCCCCCCGCCCCCCCTTGGAGGGACTATACCTGGGCTTAAGTCTGGCCCAGAGAGTAGAGAAGGCAGAAAGCTGGGATAGATCAGTGAGGCTGCAGCAGAGGGGAAAATGCTGCCTACCGAAGGTTCTGCTCCCCTTTGTAGCAGAGAGCTATTGTTGGGGGTCTATTTCCCAGATTGCTTTGCATCACGGTGGCGCCACGCAACGTTTTATTGTCATTGTTTGTGAATGGAGAGGCTGGTGCTTTGGGTGGGATGTGATGGAGAAGCAGGTGTACTTTCTTCTCCCTCACTCTGCGCATCTGCTGGTCATCCTCTGAGAACTCTGCGACCTGGGAAGGTGGAGCCAGGAGGTGGGAGGAGCCAGGAGGTGGGAGGAGCCTATCTCAGAATCACCAAAGGGAAGGAAACTGACCGGGGCTCTTTTGAGAGCCAGGAGTGAAATCTGATTGGTTAAAGCCACTGCTTTGTTTCACCTCCTTAGCTCTTTTTTTTTTAAAAAATTAAATATATTTTATTGATTTTTTACAGAGAGGGAGAGAGACAGAAAGTCAGAAACATCGATGAGAGAGAGAGACATCGATCAGCCGCCTCCTGCATGCCCCACAGTGGAGATGTGCCCGCAAGCAAGGTACATGCCCCCGACCGGAATCGCACCTGGGACCTTTCAGTCTGCAAGCCGACGCTCTATCCACTGAGCCAAACCGGTCTCAGCACCTCCTTAGCTCTTATTAGCACCTAACGTTCTCTGCATTGCTGTTGGTTTCTTCTTCACTAGTATAAAAGCCCCACGGGGGCAGAGATGCTCGTCTGTCCTGTTGCTGTATCTTCAGGATCTAGAACATGGCCTGGCACATAGTAAGTGCTTGATAATGTATGTTGACTGAACGAATATGGGAATAAATGCCAAGAATGTAGTTGCAGGAGAATAGATTTTAGGGATCTTAATCCTGGTTTTACCATATATCATGACCAGAGAATTCATTCAAGATTGTGTGTGTGTGTGTGTGTGTGTGTGTGTAAAAATGAGATGGTACCCCAGAGTTTAGAATCACTTATTCAGAATTACATTTGTAAAATCTGCATTAGTTACCTACTGCTGTGCAACAAATTACCCCAACATTTAGTAACTTAAATAAACAAACATTTATCATCACATCGTTCCTGCGGGTCAGGAATATGGCAGTAGTTTGGCCATACACACTGCTCCCCAACGCCATTTCTTCTCACCACCCCACGGCGAGGATCCTGCGGGGTGTTAATTATCAGGAGAAACAGAGCTCTGCCATCAAGCGAGTTTGGGGTGGCTGCTTGAGCAGAGTTCTCTGGGGTTCTTTTGCAGAAGCCGTCTCGGCTCTCCTGGAACAGCACTGGGGGTTACCGGTGTGGTACGTGAAGGAGTGTTTTCCAAACTTACTTGCACACAACGATTTGTATGTGAAAAAGAGCTGCCAGTATCTCTGCCCACGAGGGATCTCTCGTCTCTCAGCTCAAATCCACTCGTCGTTGCCCTGACTGTGATGCTCCCTTTCTTTATTCCTCCCATATTATTATTTATTTGTTACTGTATTCAAGCGTGGATAAACTGCAAACCTACTTTTGCCTCAGTCTGCATTTTCCTGGTTCATATTGCATCATGGATCCGACTTCCATTGCTTTTTGTGGGTGAATAATATTCCATTGCTTGGAAATGCCGCATTTTCTTTATCCATGCTTGAGTTGTTGGGCATGTGGATTGTTTTCATTGTTTGGCTATTGCGAATAATAATGCAACGTATACTCATGTTGCAATTTTCTGTGTGAACACATGCTTTCACTTTTCTTGGGTATAAATCTAGAAAATGAATTGCTACGTCCTATGAGGACTGTGTTGAATTTTGGATTTTGCCAACAGAGAATATTAGGTCACTAATTGCCTTCTTAAAATATTTAACCCAGCCTTATTTTAATTAGCAAGCGGCCTTGGTCCATTTAGAACATAATCTACAGTATTATTGTGAAGTATAGATAGCGTGGGCTTTAGAGCAAGTCCGTTGAGTTCAAATCACGCTGAGAATCTCTTTATCTGAGATGAGGGCGCTCTGAGAGGGGGAAAAACACCCCGCTTCATCTCCCTGCTCAGAGGTGAGGGGCTGGGTTCAACCCCCCTCCCTACGATTATTAACTGGGACACGGGACATTCTGAGAGATGAAACATGAGGTCTGATCTCCCCTGCCCCGGGATGGAATCAGAGGAGTTCTTTTTCTGTGACTTAATGTGCCAAACTGCTTTAGACCACATGCGAAAATGGGGTCTCCCGGTTAACGAAACATTCCGGCTGAGAGAAATAGCCCCCAAATCCTCCATGGCTCGATTGCTTTGGAAAGCAATTAGATCATGAAAACCGCACTCAATACTGAAAGCGCAGTAGCCCTTTGCGATGGTCTGAAGGAGATTTCCAGAAATTAGCGGTGATGTGGACTGTCACAATGTGCGGGGCCAGGAAGCAGGACTAGCATAAAAGGTTGAGTAGCTCTGAGGATCGTTTAGCCTTTGTACGTTCTCAGCAATTTTCTTTTCCTCAATCAAAGGATTTTCTCGCGGTGAAAGCATGCAGTAAATGCATTAAAATGCTTGCTCAGATTTTCCTATTCCGGTTAATGATTTTATTTTCTTCAGAGGCTTATTGACTGAAACGAAAGCGATTTTCATGCAGGAGGCATGATTACACACTTAATTTCGGAGGACTGCCAGCAGCCCAGCTCGGTGCCGTGTCCTCTGAACTCACAGGCTATTAGAACCAGAGCAAGTGTGTGATTGAAGCAGGCTCGAGCACTGATGCTGCCTCTCTAGCTGTGGCAATTCCTAGGATTTATTAACGGCCCAGGGAACACATGTCGGTAAGAAAGCCCGCTTCAACTCTGTAGGTGAAAGAGAAAAATATCACTAACTTTAATTCGCCTGGGGTGGAAGTGCATGTGTAATAATTACACGTAATTATAAATGCTCAGGCAGATCATGCGGAATGAGAACAGAGATTCAGATTACTTTGAAATATGGGAACAATCTAAGGAAAGTCAGGTAGGGTGGATAGTCTTACAAGTGTCTTTTCAAATATTTTTTAATTATTATTACTAGGGGCCCAGTGCACGAATTCGTGCACCTTGAAAAGAACTGTGGGCTGTGAGGCTGTGGTAGGCAGAGGGGTGGGTCTCAGCCCATCCTCCGTGCCTCACCAGTCCGTCCTGCAGTGGCCCCAGCCCCCTGTCTGCCAGCAGCCCTGCTCCTGCTGCCACAGCTCTGCTCGAACCCGCTGATGGCTCAGAGCAATTAGGACCGGCGCCAGCAGCAGGTGTGAGCGTGGCTGCTGCCTCAATCGCCCCTCAGGAGCAGGGTGAAGTGGAGAATCCCTCAGGGGTGATCAGGGCCAGCAGCTGCCACTCACACCTGCTGAGCAATTGGGCACAGTACTGGCATGCACTGGCAATTTAAAAATAAACATTGACTTGCACATGCGTGATACATATAAACGTTGGCACCGATTGCACACATGTGTTGATCTGTCATTGTTGATTGTGAATTTGGTTGACATTTCTGTTATAGAGAAAGGGTGAATAGAGATATTAAAATATTTCTTCTAATTTCTTTTAAACGTGCATGAATTTGTGCACTGGGCCATCAGCATATATTATAATCTTTGTAAGATTGGAGTCGCTCAAGGAATTGGGCGGATGCAGCGAGCAAACAGGAGGAAAGTTTATTAGAGGGAATGGGGGAATGGAGCCAACCTCCCAGCCTAAACCCCTAACTACCCAACTGCTCTCCCTTCCTCTCCACGCCTTCAGACCCCGGTGCAGGAGTGCTGAGAGCTCTCCGCCAAGGCCCCGCCCCCGTCCCGACGCCCCACTCTGGGTTGGGTGGCACCATGGGCCTGCACGCACCTCCCCTGTCCCCTGCATGTACAGCCTGTTGAATGGCCGTGACTGGGACACCGTTAGGACCAATTAGCATATGACCTCTTTACAAAGAGAGAGATTTTAAAAAGATACCTCTCTAAAGCTGCTTCATTAGCATTTCTCCTCGCTCTCTGGTGGCTCCCTCGGGAAGAAAAGTGTTCAAAGCCTCTGCAGCTGCACAGAAGAAACCATTGTGTGCTTTAGTTCTCAACAGGGGGCGCTGTTTCCCTTAGGGACATTTGGCCGTACCTAGACATTTTTAGTTGTGACAACTGGAGGAGGGGGACTGGCATCCAGTGGGGAGAGGCCAAGGATACTACCAAAAGTCTCCCAGGGCACAGGACAGCCCCTGACACTGAACTGTCTGGTTCAAAATGCCAGTGGTGACATGGTTGAGACCCTACCTTGGACTCAGAGCGAGCCCTCATGGGTGCTAAGGATGCACCCCCAGCTCCTCCCAGGGTTGTTACATGGCTGGATCAGTCACGTGCTCTGGGAAGAATCAGTCTCTAGGCAACAAGCCCAGATTTTCTCTATCATCTGAAATCTCAGTAATGTCCGTGGGGCCTCCCACAATTCCGCGGGTTGGATAGATCAACTAAGCTCTGAATAGGAGCTTGGTTTTATGCAAAAAAAAAAAATGATCTTACTGCCTCTTTATCTATGTTCAATCCTACTCATTCTGAGAACCATTTTCTCAGAAAAGAGGAGCGCTTAAAGGTGTTTATAGCAATCCAGTTAGAGTCTCTGATGTTAAAAAAAAAAAAAATGGCTTCCAATGGAGAATTGCATTGTAGGACTTCTGTGTGAAGCATCCAAACTCTTCCATAACAATGTCACCTTGGTTGCAAGGAAGAAATGACAGGCCTTGGGTTTTAACAAAATGACACTTGTTCTGTGGAAGGAACGGATTTCTTGCTGTTAGAGAGAACACCAAGAACCGAGGGATGAAAGCTCCGCCGACACTGATGGCTGTGGCAGCTCCCACACAGAAGCCACAGGAAATGAAAGCGGGATCTAGGTGCTCATCTTACCAGGCGTGTTAGCAATGCTAATGAGAGAGAAGCTGGTACGGTGGCACCTCGAGATACGAGTACCCTAACATACGAGATTTTTGAGATACGAGCCGTCGAGTGAGCGATTTTTGCTTTGAAATATGAGCAACAGTTGAGATAGGAGTCATCGCGCGGATCGGCCGGCTGCACACGACCCATCGCTTACTAGTTGTGTGATCCTTGGCAGATTGCTTAATCGCTGTGTGCCTATTTCTCATCTGTAAAAGGGAGTAAGATAACAATACCTACCTCACAGAGTGGCCCAGAGGATTACTATACAGTGATACCTCGAGATGCGAGTTTAATTCGTTCCGTAACCTTGAGGCGTGGGAAACTATGAGACGCTCGAGTCGCGGTAAACTGGTGGGTCGTGTGCAGCCGGCCAATCGGTGCGATGACTCCTGTCTCAAATGTTGCTCGTATTTCAAAGCAAAAATCGCTCGCTCGACAGCTCGTATCTCAAAATCTCGTATGTTAGGGCACTCGTATCTCAAGGTACCACTGTATACCAAGTTCTTACCGCGGGGCCTGCTACTTGGTGTTTTGAAAGGATTAGCTGTAACAGTTGGTCTAAAATAAAATCAGCATTCAAGGTTTTTCTTTTTCTTTTTCAACAAGACGGCCCCTCAAATATCATACCAATATATGTTCTTGGTGGAAAATGGAAAGAAAGCAAAGGATACATTTAAAGACGAGAACTAGGATCACCCTTGGATTTTGTGCCAACTTTAGCGGTAACATACTTTACTGTCTATCAAGCTACTGTGATCATCTGTTGGAGCAGCGGTTCTCAACCTGTGGGTTGCGACCCCTTTGGGGGTCGAATGACCTTTTCACAGGGGTCGCCTAAGACCAGCAGAAAACACCTATTTCCCATGGTCTTAGGAACCAGCACACCGGCTCCTCGGTGTAGCAAAGTGTAGCCATGTAGTTTACTGTTGTCATATGAAGACTGTTACCCATGCTACACCACGATTCAAGACAAAATTTCATTTATTTGTAATTAGAAAATAAATATTTCACAATATATAATTACGTATTGTTTTTGTGATTAATCCCTATGCTTTGATTATGTTCAATTTGTAACAATGAAAATACATCCTGCATATCAGATATTTACATTACAGTTCATACCAGTAGCAAAATTACACTGACGAAGTAGCAACAGAAATCATTTGATGGTTGGGGGTCACCACCACATGAGGAGCTGTCTTAAAGGGTCGAGGCATTAGGAAGGTAGAGAACCACTGTGTTGGAGAAAGCTTATTCAAGACACTCAGGGAATAAATGTATTAAGTGCTTAGTTGGGTGGTGCCCTTTATACGGAGTTTACTGTGTACACGCCTCCAGGTGGATTGAAGAGGCTCATGTAAGTCTTTGTCTTAGAGCAACGGGGGATAATTTGCAGATCCTAATGAATTAACTTAAACATCAGGGCAAAGTGCAAATGGAAACTAGCAAGGAAGGCGATCATTAGCAGCTCTGTGGAGCATTTTATTTTATTTTTAAATTTTTTTCTAAGAAATTGATTTCAGAGAGGAAGGGAGAGGGAGAGAGACATAGAAACATCCATGATGAGGGAGAATCATGGATCAGCTGCCACCTGCACGCCCCCCCACTGGGGATTGAGCTCACAACCCGAGCATGTGCCCTGACCAGGAATCGAACTGAGACCTCCTAGGTTATAGGTCCACGTTCAACCACTGAGCCACACCGACCGGCCAGTGGAGCATTTTGAATTGAAGAACACATTCTCACAGGCCGCCGTTCTTGAGGTGCAGGGCTGCCCAGTAATTTCAAAAGGACAGTGTTTGTACACCTGCTTTTGCAGAGGCACGCTGCATCCTAGGATGGCACAGCGGCTTGCCGAGGTCACAAGGGTAGTGACGGGTGGAGTTGGCCTGGTGCCCAGGGCCACCAACCGAAAAATCCAGACTTTCCCTTACTTCCCTGTCAGATATTATGCAACCTGGAAACAGTGCCTTCTGAGTGAGGAAGACTTGGGCAAACACTCCTTTCAGGGGCTTTACAGTGATGATTTGATACACAAATATATTGTGATATACAAATATATTGTGAAATGATTACCACGGTTAACACATACATCACTACATGTAAATATATATTGTTTTGTAGTGAGAATATTTAAGATCTACTTAAAGTTTTGATTATATATTGAGATGATAAGAGTTTGGATAGACTGATGAAAAGAAAAAATAGAATTAGTTAAACTTTTTGAAAAATTTTGAGAAAATATGGCTACTGACAAATGTAAAACTACATACATGGCTCCCAATATATATTCCCATTGCATAGCATTGTTTTAGAACTGTGACCATCAGAAGTTTGGATTTTCGTCTATAGAGAAATGGGAAGGCATTAATAAGTTTTAAGCATGGAGAAATTATGACTCTGTATGTGTGTGTGTGTGTGTGTGTGTGTGTGTGTTTGTTTGTTTATTTATTTATTATTTTTTAATCCTCCTGAGGATAATTTTCCATTGATTTTTAGAGAGAGTGGAAGTGAGAAAGAGAGAAATAGCGATGTGAGAGAAACACATCGATCGGTTGCCTCCTGCACGAGGGCCCTGGTCAGAAAGGAGCCTGCAACCGAGGTATGTGCCCTTGACCGGAATCAAACCCGGTCCGCAGGCCGATGCTCTATCCACTGAACATAACCGGCTAGGGCATGACTGTTTTTTTTTTTTTTTAAGAGAGGTTAATTTGAATATACTGTGCAGAATAATTTAAAGGGGACTGAGGTGGCTGTCAAGAAACGGGGTAGGTAGTTTAGCAGTAACGCAGGTGAGAGATTCCAGTTGCTTGGTGATGATGGAGAGAAACAGCTTTCTCTTCAGTCTCTCTAATATAATTGCAGCCCTGGAGAAAATGTACAAAATGTACGTAGGCGTGTGTCTGTCAAGGCAAATATCAAGGGGAATATCACAAAGGAGCTGCTTAAGATTCTAGATTCTTCTGTCTCTAAAGCGAAGACCACAGACTACCTGATGCACATACACTTGTTCCGGAAAGAGTCACTGAAATGGCAGCTTCACACCCTGCGAAATGTGGCACTAGATCGTGATGAATATTTGGCTTTGACCCTGAGGGAGGGGAACCTCTGGAGGGTTTTAAGCTCATGACCCTCATGTCACACACTTTACTTAGATGCCGCTGGCTGTGGCGTTGAGAATAGGCTGACGCTGGGGAAGATGGCAGAAGAAAGACCCATTTATTTAACCAATTCTTTTTTTTTCTAAATATATATTTTATTGATTTTTTTATAGAGAGGAAGGGAGGGGGATAGAGAATTAGAAACATAGATGAGAGAGAAACATTGATCAGCCGCCTCCTGTACACCTCCTACTGGGGATGTGCTCACAATCAAGGCACATGCCCTTGACCAGAATCGAACCTGGGACCTTTTAGTCTGCAAGCTGATGCTGTATCCACTAAGCCAACCTGGTTAGGGCTTAAACAATTCTTTATTGATAGGTGTTTTTATTGTCTTCAATTTTTTTTCTTATTTTAGCAACGAAGTAACAACGATGTGTAACATGTTATTAGAGCCTTTATTTTTAAAAGATAAATTCCCAGGGGAAGTCCTGGTCAGTGAGGAGTTTTTTGTTGTTTCTGTTTTGGAAATAATGAAGTGTAGTATCTTTAATACCGTATTTTCCAGCTTATAAAACCACCCTGGGCGTATAAGACGATTCCTGACTTTTGAGAAGACTTTCCTGGGTTAAAAAGGCCTCTTATACGCCAGAAAATACGGTAGATACTATTGGTGATAATCGTGGTGGGTGGGACTGGGAGTGGTTAAGATGTCTTATTTCTTTTTGTTTCTGCAGGTTTCTTATCTTTACTTTCTTCTTTCTTGTCCTCTGTTGCTACATCTCCAAGGGACATTTCTCCTTCTCCATTTTTTTTTCTGATTTTTTTCCTTAGACAGTGATTCTTCAAGGCTGACACCTCTGCCTATTCTGGGCACTTCATAGAAGGGGAATCATACAGTATTTCTTTTATTGTGTGTGCTTATTTCTCTTAGTATAATGTTTTCATCCATGTTGTGGCGTGCGTTAGAACTGCAAGCATTTTTCTGGCCGAATAACATCCCATTGTTTGTATGAGCACATTCTGTTTATCCAGCCCTCTGTTGATGGACTCTTGGGCTGTTTCCATGAACATTGGTATGCAAGCTAACCCCTTTCTGGAAGGTTCCGGTCCAGCTCTGTAGTCTTGAAGTCCAGACACTCAGCTGGGTGGAGGGACAGTGTCTGGCAAATAGAAAAGAACAACTGGCAGCGGGCAAATGTCTAAAATTTTGGTCGGAAATTTTAAAATCTTATAAGCTTAGTTTCCCTCCCTTTACGTATTTTCTTTTTTCAAAAAAATCTTTATTGTTGAAAGGATTACATATGTCCCTCCCCCCCTTATTCCCCTCCCCCTCTCCCTGTCTGTGTTTTGAAAACATCTATTGCTATATTGCCTTCCAGGAAGTTGGGCCCAATTTATAACGCTGCCAGCTGTGTGTAAGAATGCTTGCTTCCCTCTACTTGTGCCAGTCCTTGGCAATATTTATTTTTCTTAAATTTAATCAAGCAGGAGTTCCAAGTATGCCTTTAAAATAATTCTAATATAAATTAGTTCATTCACACCCCCCCCCAATTAAACACCACTCCCTATTGTCCCCTAGGTCAGCTGTTCTATGAAAGTTCAGGCCATTAGATATTCCATCTTCTCTGGTTAGTGCTGACAATTTATTATTTTTGCTGTTCCTGAAGGTAGGAGTATTTTATCAAACTGATTCCATTTTTTGATTTCTACTTTAAGATTTTTAAAAGAATTAACTGACAAACCCAACATAAGCATAGAAACACAAATCCAAGTATTTTTTTTTTGAACCATTCATTAGCTATCAAACTTTTGGTGAATTTTTAATCAAGAACCTCCTAATTGCTGGGACTTTAAAGAAAACTCAGTAGAACAGGCTTAATTATGAGGGCAGAGTAAATTTTATATTTTTTTGGTGAATTTTTTTTTAAAAGTACTTCATGATGAAGCACAAATCCTTGAATTTTTCAGAAAGAGGCTTCTGCAAAGATTTTTTTTTTAAAGCTAAAAAGACTTAATAAGCAGTCTAGAATTCTTTGTGGTAGAAGAAACAAAGGCAAATTAACTACAGTATGTGCATAAATTTGCATGAATACATTTAAACATAAGTTCTATTTCTCTCTGTTCCTTGGAGAATCACTGGGGGAAATTAATTTTAATTTTAAGAGAGTATCTACCAGGCCTCTCAAAGGTTAAATTAAATTGTGGAGTGCTACTGCAATTTGATTATGTTTTGTTCTTTTTGGGTTAGTTATCTAATATGGATTGAAGTCATATTTTTATGCATCCGTATAGGTCACCTGAAAGTCTGCTGCAAAATTCTAATGTTTTTTTCCTTTATGAATAATTTCCCTCAAAAGGTTACCTTTGTCTTCTTCGGGCATAGAAATAGCAAAGGAAAATGGATTATATTTTGTGTCATGAGTTGTAAATAGAAATATATACTTCTGTACTCTGCAGGTGATCTTTTCTTTTGCCAAATGTGCAGGTTTAGAAGAGGTTTGAGCTGCTATTATAGTTTTGGGGAGAGGAGAATCAGGGTTTCTGTTACAGATGGGAGGAAGGATGACCGTAGGCATGGTAAGGTTTAAAGCTAGCCATAAACTAAATATATGTTTGTACAGGGTGGGGCCAAAGTAGGTTTACAGTTGTTCATATGGAAAATAATACAATAATTAATAAATAATATAAGAATAAACTCTGTTTAATTACTATATTTCCCTCATATATAGTATTGTTCTTTATTTCCCATTTTGACTGGATGGTGTAACCCTAGGGACTTCCATTTGGCTCATTTTACCTGTGGGTCCGATACAATGGGATTTTATCAGAGGTAAATAAATTCTTAGAAAACAGGTAAACCCCCATAGGCTAAAGTCAGTGTCATTATGTCCATTAAAAAAAATATATTTAAAATTTGATATCAGAGAGGAAGAGAGAGGAGAGATAGAAACATCAATGATTAGAGAGAGAATCATTCATCAGCTGGCTCCTGCACACCCCTTACATGCCCCCAACTGGAATCAACCAGAGACCTTTCAGTCCACAGGCCGACGGTCTAACCACTGAGTCAAACCAGCTAGGGCAGTCATTATGTCCCTTTAAAAGCACACTTGGGCCCTAGCTAGTTTCACTCAGTGGATAGAGAAATGGCCCACAGACTGAAGGGTCCAGGTTTGATTCTGGTCAAGGGCACATACCTTGGTTGCAGGCTCAATCCCTGGTCTAGGTTAGGATGCATGTGGGAATCAACCAATCAATTTGTCTCTCTCACATCCATGTTTCTCTCTGTCTCTCCCTCTCCCTTCCACTCTCTAAAAATCCATGGAAAAATATCCTCAGGGGAGGATTAACACACTTGGACTTGGACTCAACCTCCTTTATCACCTGCATCTTCCAAGCCTCCCTTCTATTTAGTGAGTGGCAGTGGTGTTAACTCAGATCCAGTGTTCGATAATCTCTAAAGGGCTAGGTGTTTTTCATTGCCCAGTGCAGTTTCTTTGGTAAATGAATATTGACAGACCCCTTTGGGAAAGGGTAGGTGGATGTTGATAATTGTGTGTGTGTGTGTGTGTGTGTATGTGTGAAGTAATTTCAGGATTCTTCTTTAAGGCCCCTGG